>VZTH01002042.1:0-51787 GCA_013397815.1 Aleadryas rufinucha
CCCCACCTGGAACTCTGCATCCAACCCTGGGGTCCCTGGCACAGGAAGGACATGGACCTGTTGGAGTGGGTCCAGATGAGGGCCATCAAGTTGATTAGAGGGATGGAGCACCTCTCTTATGAGGAAAGTCTGACAGAATTGGGATTCGTCAAACTTTAAGAGAAGATTTTGGGGTGACCTAATTGCGACCTGAAGGGAGCCTACAATAAAGATGCAGAGACAATTTTTACAAGAGCATGTAGTGACAGGACAAGGGGGAATGGATTCAAACAGAAAAAGAGTAGGTTTAGATCAGAATTCAGAAAGCAAGTCTTTACTGTGAGAGTGGTGATGCAGTGGAAGTGGTTGCCTGAAAAAGCTGTGGCTGCCCTTTCCCTGGAAGTGTGCAAGGCCAGGCTTGGGGGCTCTGAGGAACCTGCTCTAGTGAAAGATGTCCCTTTCCATGGCAGTGGAATTGGAAGTAGATGATATTTAAAGTCCCTTGAAACCCAAACCATGCCATGATTCTATGGTTCTCCTTATCCACTCCCTAGCCCAACCCCTGGAAAAAACTCTATTTGCCTAAAGACATAGCATTCCTGTCTTCTGAAAGGTCAGGATTCAACTTCTGACCACACAGAAACAAATGTGCAATCTTGGAATTTTGTTTTTGCAAATACGCAGAAGTTTTTCTGAGTCATACAGTATTACATACTGAAGAATTTGCTTCTGAGTTTTGAAAACCTATACTTCGTCAACTTGTATAAAAGGTAATAAAGAAAAGGCACATAAATCAGTTCCTTTTCTTGTTGAAGCTTGTCTTCTAAGAAATATCAGGTCTAGATATATTTCAAAAAAAAAGCTTAGATAGTTAGAGAATGTTGTGCTATCTCAACTTTAAATAACTAGAGAAGCATATCCTACCATGTTAGATCATGCTCAAGGAAAAAGAAAATTCTTGTTGTGCAAAATCAAGGTGTATATCTCTCATTTTAGACAGCAAAACTAACTGTTTGTCAGAGGGGCTGACATTCAGAAGTGACAAGTAGGTTATGTACAGCATAGACATCCAGTGTCTACCAGCCACTGAGGAGACTAAATGTTGTATGAGTATCATGCAAACATCTACTGAATTTCAAAATCAGGGAGAATTAATTAAGAAAAAAAACAAATAAAGAAACTAATACCCCCCTCCAAAAGAACCCCCACATGCCTAATATTTTTAATGTGTTTGAAAAAAAATTTGAAGCCAGTCTTTCCTATAATGTTTCAACATTTCCCTTTTAATCAGAAAAATTATTTTTACAAATCCTTTTTGAAATTAAAATGAACTGAGCTACTAACTCTGGAGGTCCATAAATATTCTGATTGAATTCTAGAGCTGCCTAACCCAAAACAAAGACCAATATGATGGGGTCTAGGAAGAAGGCAATTGTTTCCTTAAATATATTTTCTCTTCCACACTGGTGTATTTATTCTGTCCCTTGCCTAGTAATGACCCACAGATTTTTTTAATAATAAATTAATATGTGAGCTATTCCAAACAATGGAGACAAGAAGCACAAACATTTTTAAACATTGCAAAGACAAGCCCAACACGTTTTACTATTCATTTTCTCTACTTCTGCTAATCCAAGTTTTGCAGAGAACTAAATATTGCATGTAGACTGACTTGACCTTTGGAACAATGGGTCTCTTAGGTTCTTCAGTTGTAGCAGGCATCTCAGAATGAGGGAAAAAATGGCACACTTGCAACATTACTGAGAATGAAATGGATATATTTACATAATTTACAGACCTAGTATGCAGATTTTACTTCATGCCAGCCAAACCTAGATCCAGTTGAACTCCTAACAGTGTTCAGAAAACACGATTAAATATCTGATTTTTCTTTCTCAAGTACCTCAGAAATGTTGGTTTCTATGAAAACTATGAATTTTGTAAGACTGCATAAAACAGAACAATGCTGATTCTGCTGCCCATGAGGAAATATAATTCTTTAATTTAGGCTTTTTCTTTAAGATACAGTTTATTATCCATGGAAAAAAAGATGACAGGATAATAGTCTGGATAGTAGGAATACCTATTTGCACTCCAAACAAACTCTAGAAGACCACTAGACAGCTTCTCTCCAATAATAACCAAGACTTTTGTTAGGTATCAGCTATTCACTTCCAAAGTATGTCTGATCCATGAATTAAGCTAATGGGTCTTAAAAAGACAAGTCATTATGTGACAAGTAGGAAAAACTTACTTCAGAAGATAGTGTTGCTATTTCAGGGTGAAAGTATTCACTGTAATCAGTTCACGACTTTTTCAGTTTGTCAGAATAAAAGGTTTTTCAGCTAGCACTTGGATTTATTCATACAATTGAAGAAAAAGAATTATTGAAAGCTTAGTCTCTTCTCTCCTATAGACAGTTTCAAGCACTTCCAGGAAAATTGAAGTAGTCCCAGCTTTCCCTCTTGCTTTTGCCATTCCATATTTAGCTTCTCTTTGGGGAAAAAAAGATAAATAAGCCATTGGTTTAAGAATATTACTTCAAAATATGAAAAAAAGGCAGTACAGTTTTTGTCAGCAGAGATAGCAACTTTTACGTGGATGCATCAGCCCACTAATTCTTAACAACTCAGGAACATTGTAACCTCCCCTTGTGGATGTTGGCAAGCTAGGTTCTGACTGACTTTGCACAGCTCTAGAATAGCAACAAAATTATGTTGTTATGTATCTATGTATTTCAGAAATTGTTTTGCTCTTATGGCAGTCCATACACTGTAATTAACAAATGAAACTGAAAAAGAGGAAACCCAGACTCCTCTATGGTATATGATTTTGTGGTTTCATGTATTAGTGTGTTTTATTTATTTGTCTTGATTACTTTTCATCAAAAAGTTGTTAACTCAGTCTAAACAGAATTTGACTCAGTGTACTTGAGAAAAAATGTTAATTGTGTTTTGGTTTTACTACTTAGAACTTCTGTATTTCTGGTGGTATTTTGACATACCCTTGAGCTCCCTAAGACCTTGTTATAAACAAAACATTGCATTTTAAGAATATATTAAAAGCCAAAAAATTTAAAAAGGGAAATTTAAAACTTCCTTTTTTAGAAGAGAGTAATTGCTGTTGAAGTCAGAACTTACTGATCTTTGAATGAAATAGAAGATTGCTGGAATATTACTAACACTGTGGCTGTACTGCTTCAAAGGTCATCTCATTTGCTTTCAGCTACAACTAGCACTTAAGCAAAAGAGAATGAGAAAACAATAATGAAGATCTAAATGACCCAAATGGAAGTTAATTTTGAAGTTTGCTGCACCTGGGCCTGTTGTCAGAGATCACAGAATCACAGAATCAGTCAAGCTGGAAAAGACCTCTGAGATCATCAGGTCTAACCTTTGACCAAACACCACCTTGTCAACTAGGCCATAAGTGCCACATACAGACTTTCCTTAAACACCTTCAGAGATGGTGACTCCACCACCTCCCTGGGCAGCCTGTTTCAATGCCCAATCACCCTTTCTGTGAAAAAATATTACTGAAGTCCAACCTGAACCTCCCCTGGTGCAGCTTTAGACTGTATCCTTTTGTCCCATCACTGGTTGCCTGGGAGAAGAGCCTGACTCCCACCTGGCTGCACCCTCCTTTCAGGTGGTTATAGAGTGATAAGGTCTCCCCTGAGGCTCCTTTTCTCCAGGCTAAACACTGCCAGCTTCCTCAGCTGCTCCTCATGAGACTTACCATTTAGACACTTCCCCAGCTCTGTTGCCCTTCTCTGGACACTCCAGCCCCTCCAGGTCTTTCCTGTAGTGAGGGGCCCAGAACTGGACACAGCATTCAAGGAGTGGCCTCACCAGTGCTGAGTACAGAGGGACAGTCAGTGCCCTGGTCCTGCTGGCCACACTATTGCTGATACACGCCAGGATGCCACTGGCCTTCCTGGCCACCTGGGCCCACCTGGCTCTTGTTCAGCTGCTGTTGACCAGAACCGCCAGATCCTTTTCCGTGAAACAGCTTTCCTGCCACTCTGCTCCCAGCCTGTAGAGTTGACTGGGGTTATTGTGACCCAGGGGCAGGACCTGGCACTTGGCTTTGTTGAACCTCATCTAACTGGTCTCAGCCCATAAACCCAACCTGTCCAGATCCCTCTGCAGAGCCTTCCTACCCTCCAGCAGGTCCACACTCCTGCCCAACCTGATGTCAGCTGCAAACTGACTGAGGGGGCATTTTAACCCCTCTGAATAAAATTCAAACTGAACAAATAAAATACCCATCTTGGTTATACTATTGCTCGGGCTGGTTAATGATACTGTTATGTATAACAACATTCTTGTGATTCCGATTTTTATTGTTGCATATAATGCAAAAGAGATTAGTGTTATAAAGGATACCACACTAACTGATGCCACAGTAAATGCAAATGTACTTGGGCAGCTGCCAGTACCAGCAAGCATCATTCAGGGAAAAAGACTATCAACTGAACACAAGGTGAAGGGTTTATGTTTTCAATGTATTTCAAAATCAATTACAGTGAGCTAATTATTATACGGTGCTTTGAGGTTTGCTCTTGAAAAATGCAAACTCCTCTTAGGACCTAAGAAGTAACAAATAGTACAATGCCTACTTTATGTACATAGTGTAGAAACATTAGCAAGGCAGGCTGCAATAAAACCAGGGATCTTGGATTTTATTAGCTATTTTAATGCAAGTAAAATAAAGAGAGTATTTAAGGTTCCACTAATGCAGTAACATTTTATTGTTGTTATTATTCATGATGACAGTGATGACATTAACATGATGACCTCTTTACCCAGTGAGGCTGTATTTTTGCTACGGTCACTACAATAAATAAATCATTGTCTAAAGTCAAAAATTGATCTTAAGCACAAATTTTCTGCCAATTCTAACCTCTTGATAAGTACATACACATGTGAAGTACAAGTCTTAAAAATATATATTTTAATCATAGATGTATTTGTGTTCATGTTCTATGTTTTTTTGTTATTCATAATCTAAAGGATACTATCCATCAGGTAGCTGAGAACTTGAAAGAACAATTCTGGCAGCAATTAAACACCTAGAAGAAAGATAATCCTCAAAGTTTTTCTCAGCTAAGTTGAACACTGTCTTTGTTTTCAACATTGAAAACTCCACAGCATATTTATCCAATCCATAAGACTGCTTAGATGCGTGTCTCACAGGTGAGGATGGTTCTGAATTTATTTCACACTCAAGAATCATCCTTATTCATAAATGAGATGTGATGCTCAAATCTGTATTTACTGCACCCTTGACACGTCAGGGAGAAATCCCTTACCAGCCAGCTACGTCTTCCTTTAGGAACAGGTCAGTGAAAGTGTAGAAATAGAAAGCATCGATGATGCTCAATTTCTAACAGTGAGGAGCGCAGCATTTAAAGGCAATATAAAATCAATTTCAAAACAGTGGCAGGATACAACCACATGAATTTCATCTTTCAGTGAAAGCCAGGTCCCTCTTTCACAAAAGGTCCCCCTTCTGCACTTTGAGCATAGTTGCATATCTTCAGCAAGTGATGCAGACAGCATCTGGGGCTATGGCACTCCCTCTAGAGAGGCTTTAAATCCCGTATCTGGAAAATAACTAATTTCCTGAGCTCTGTAATGCAAGCCTATCATAAAACAGAAAAGAACATATCCCCTCTTTTCAGACCTGCAGGTTTTTGAATGCAAGTTTAAACATGAAAAGGATTTCAGGTTCTTGATGTGAAATAGACAAAGATCTATAATACTCCCTTGCTCCACACTTTTCCTGTTGGCTGTCTCCAGTCAGAAAAATGCCAACAGCACTGGATTTGCTTAGCAGGTTATTTCAAAATCTGTTAGAGCATGCCTAATACACTTGGCATTATTCTACAGAGAGCTTTAGCACTTCACTCCAGACCTTCATGATGGGAACAAGATGTTTCAAAGTTTGGCTCTTCTACATCTGCTGTTTCTGCGACTTACTGTGCAAACTGCTTAAGATCACATGGGAAATATGAGGCTCAATTTGACACTTAAACTCTGATCCTCAAACCAGCCCTTAAGCATAAGCCAGTTCTACCCTTGTAAAGATACAGATTGAAAAATACGAAGATGGAACTAGTCTACATCAGTCAGGTTTTGCTTTAAGCACAGGTAGAAAACAATTATATTTTTCATGCAGCTATCACTCACATACCTAGAAATAACAGCATACAGAACAAAAGTCTTGAAACACTTCAATGACACTTTTCAATGATAAGTAAATAAAAATATCTGTAGTCTCATAAACTGATACTAGGGACCAGGATTTAGCACGTAGATTCCCCAGATGTCAGCTGGAGTTGTACAGGCACAAGAGAAAAAAAGAAGAATTACAGTAAAGGCTACTCTGTGCTGAGATAGAGCAACGCTTGCTGCACTGTGGTCCAGGAGCACGATCAGCAATCTGTAGAGCCAGTTCTGTCATACCAAGGAGATATCTGTCAATCTCCAAGCAGAGACGTTACTCAGCAATAGTCAGGGCATAATTCTGTCATGCAACCCAGAGCACTTCTTCAATTAGCTAAACAACATAAGTCAGGCACAAGCACTGTACTAAAACCTGCATGGCTGCATCCTTACTGTTGAGCTTGCTTCAATGCTTTTTCTGACAGATGCAGAGCTCAACAGTAAAAGTGAGAGTCAGAGAGGAGGTTCAGGAGGAAAAAAGTCTTTTCAGTTGCTCAGCATTTATTATCAGACAAGCTGGAAGAGCACATCTTGCACCTCTTGTCCACAAAACATGCTAGCTGGAGCACAAGTCACTGCTTCTTGCTCTTCAAAGCCAAGTCAAAGAAGCAAATACATAGTATCAGATCAGAGGGGTCCATACGTTTTGTACAGGGAGTGGGCAAGGAGCGCAGGCAGTAAACAAAGAAGCACCTCCTCCAAGCCTGGAAGCCTGCAGGGAGGCCCCTTGCACTCCGGGATTGCAGAGTTTATCAATGAGTGAAAGGACTGCCATCAAGTTTCCAGGGAAGCAGGAATAGAAGTGAGTAAAAGTTTACCTGCCCTAAGTCCTCCCACAAATTTTCTGACTCACAGGTCAGCCCAATACCCACACAGACATACCAGCATGCTTTGCAGCTCCCTACCTCAACAATATCCCTTTCTGGCAAGAAGAATGGAAACCACCTCTTCCTCTGACTATGGCAGCAAATTTTAATTTCACCACTCACCTTTCTGATGCAAGATGTGATCAAGTGTTTGCAAAGCATTATACTGCTGTACTTCACCATTTTAGTCATACAGAAACCAAAAGCAAATTTGCTGAATGAGATGGCAACCTGCGAGCAGATGGAGATTCACTGCTATTTTGAGGATAGAAAACAAGATCCCATTTCTCAATACATCACAAATTTTCCAATATTTGCATCTACAGTTACTTAACAGCAAGAAGATGGTGTCTTTTTTGTAACAGGAGTTCATCTTTGAAATGTTACAAGAAAGGAAAGTGAATCTAATAGCCCACTTGACCCTAAATTTAGGTCTGAACTTTGAAACCTACATTGAAAGATGTGCTTTTAGGCCCATTTACCCGAGTGTTGTTCTTCCTTTAAAATAAGTGATAAACATGTGTACATGTATGTCTCAGTCCAGAATGTATATATCTATATAAATATCTACACAGAGTGTGAGTCACCAAATGTTTCAGGGTAGGGAGGGCTGTGCATCGGCGTTTGTGCATGCATGAAAGGCCCATGTTTGAGGCCTAGGGTTGGGAAAAAATGATGGGCTGCAAAAAGATCCATGTCTGACTACTCTTCCAGAGAACATCAGAGATCTGATTTGTGTTTATTATTTCTTCCATTTTTCTCCTTGCCAAACAGTAAAACTTTCTCACCTGTTTTCGCTACTATCTCTGATCTTTGGATTTCACCGGTTATCTTGTTGGTTGATAGAAAGATGTGACAGCGCAACCTTCACAGGTTTCTTGGTCACTCTTGAAGTTCCATCCTGCAGATAAGATCTCTGGAAGAGGGGTCTTTGAAAAGATATCCAAAGAAGTTCAGCGTACTAGAGAACATTATTTAAGATGAAAATAGTCTTGAACACATTTCTCTGTTTTGCAGTACTCTTCACTAGATAAGTGGCCAAAGCAAAGAACCATCTTTTCTCTGCTGCTGTTTGAAATTTATGGAGGAAGCAAGTAGACAGATAAAGGTAACCTTCAGCTTTCAGGGAAAAGAAAAAAATTTTTTTGAGAAAAAGAGTTTAAAATTTTTTCATTATTCTATGTGCATAGGTGTTCTTTGGTTAAATCTGTTTTTAAATTCATAGTTTTATGTTGTGGTTCCACCTGGATCAAAGATTAATAATTATCAGGATCTTGCTCTTATATCACTGAGGACTCCACATACATATACAAAGATAGAAAGTTCACTTCTTAAGTTGATGCTTTCTGTGGTAGACAGTGAACCCATGGCACTAGGGATTATAAGAACCCCCTGGAGCTAAGTGGAGAAGTTCTCCCCATTTTAAAGTGACTAAAAAGGTCTCTCTCAGAATTCCCTCTTCTGTTACAGAAATGTACCCCGGCTCTGTTTCCCCAATTGGCCCATTGGCCTCCCCTGCCCCTTTCTACCCTATATGGCGCTAATCCAGAATGTTCTCCCTTCCCTGTTTCCCCATTCACCCTTTTCCCTTAGTCCCTCCCTCCCTGGTTCCCTATTAGTTCCCATACCCTAGCCCCACCTATGTACCACCCTATGCCCTCAGACCATTGGTCCCTGATACTTTCCTGACCCTCGTATTTAACCTTGAATTCTGTATTGTTTTGGGTCTTTGTCACTGCCCCCATTCACGAGCAGCGTGCTGGAATAAAGGCTGCAGTGGATCTGCACACAAGGACCCTTCCTGCCTCTTTGCTGTTGACCTGTCGAAGAAGCTATCCGGTGTCTGTGTGTGTGTGTGTGTGTGTGCGCGCAGTAGCTGCCGAGCAGCTTTCAGCCAAAAGTCGGTTTCAGAGTCACAGCACCCCACTCAGAGCACCGCCGGAACCAACAGCTTTCTTCTTAGCATTATGATATCAGAGTCTCTCATCTGTATGGGCACAGCATTTGCCCTATTAATTAACATGGTTAAGGATGTCTTGTCAAGGTGGTTACAAGCTTCCTATCTCATTACTTAGCAGTCCCACTCTCTAAAGATTAATAATTATGTCCTATTTACTATGCATTTTACAACTACTGGACATGGCTTTCAAAAAAACATTTAAAAAGAGCATCATTTTCAGCTTATATCGTGTAAACAAATGATCAAACATTCTGGAACTGCTTAACATGTCGAAGTCAAAAAAAACCAATTATTGTTAGATCTGATCTGACATGGAGTAACTTATCATGTGAGCAGGATATCATGTGGAATTGGCTGATATCCATGTAGAATTATGTTTCTGCCAAGATCAAGATAAATTTTATATATTCCTTTTCTACAAGGCAACCACCCTTCTTATTAGTTCCTGATATTTTATTCCCTGCAGTCTGCCCTTAAGGGTACTATGTAAACAGTCCTTTCATTGTTGTTGTTGGGTTTTGGGGTTTTTTTGTTCCCACTAATTCAAATTCAAACTCATGCTCTTTTGTTGTCATACAGTATTTCAGTAGGAAAATATGGAAGTGGTATAAATGATACCCAGCATCTGATTTATACATTTAGTTCCACAGACTTTCTTATGGGTGCAAATGGCAGTGAAGCAAAAAGGAGGGTAGTGGTGAACGGCTGAAAGCCCAGATGGAGATCCATGAGTCTCTCAGGGGTTCATATGGGGACCCATAATGTTTTATATCTTGATTGATGTGCTAGACAGCAGGTTTGAGTGCACACTCAGGAAGTTTGCAGAAGATACCAAGCTGAGTGGTGTGGTTGACAAGTCTCAGGGGTGGGATGCTATCCAGAGGGACCTGGAAAAGCTTGAGACTTAGGTCCATGGGAATCTCATGAGGTTTTGCAAGACCAAGTGCAAGGTGCTGCACCTGGCCTATGGTAATCATTGGTACCAGCACAGGCTGGGGAATGAACAGATCAAGAGCAGCCCAGGGAAGAAGGACTTGGGGGTGCTGGTGGGTGAGAGGCTGGACATGACCCAACCATGAGCACTCACAGCCCAGAAAGCCAAATGTGCCCTGGGCTGCATCCAAAGGAGTGTTACGAGGGAGATGATTCTTCTCCTCAGCTCTACTCTGGTGAGATCTCAACTGGAGTGCTGCATCCAGCTCTGGTGCCCTCAGCATAAGGAAGGACATGAGCCTCTTGGAGTGAGTCCAGAGGAGGCCGTGAAGAGGATTCGAGGGGGAGCCTGGAGAAGAAAATTCTCTGTGAAGATCTTACAGCAACCTTCCAGTACCTAAAGGAGGCCTAAAGAAAAATGGGGACAGATATTTCAGTAGTGTCTGTAGCAATACAAAAAAGGGTAGTAGTTTTAAAATGTCAGATCAGTGGATTGAGCCTAGGTATAAGGAAGAAATTTTTTTATTTTGTGTGTGGTAAAACACTGGAACAGGCTGCCCAGAGAGGTGGTAGATTCCCATCCTCGGAAACATTCAGGGTCAAATTGGACAGGGCTCTGAGTAACTTGGTCTGGTTGAAGACTTCCGTGCTTATTGTAGGGGAGGTTGGACTATATGACCTTTAAAGGTCCCTTCCAACCCAAGCTATTCTATGATTCTAGCATTCTATCATTCTATGACAGTGCCTGAAAAATTCAGTTTCTGGTATTAACTGTATTTTCCTGTACTTTCTTTACATCCAGACATTACCACCACTTTCTATTCAAAAATATATTTAAGCATTCACTTTGGGCAGGACTCATGCAAGTGTTCCTCACATCACACCATCTCTTTGAAACTGGCTAATTTCTACACATAAAGGTATGGTACGCAGTACTCTGGCTGACATAACATGATAATTTCTTCTGTGACAAGACCAAGCAAGTTCTTGGCAAAGATTCTGATTACAAATGTCACCTTTACCCTATTTTACTTTCCAAATAAGAATTGAAGCAGAAAGCATTTCCCTTAATCTTTCTGGAAACATTTTCCTTCTAACGATGAAAGTTTAACAGGATCCTTGTCTGAAAAAAAAAAAAAAAAATTGGAAAACAAGCAATTACGTAATTCTTGATCTATTTATTTATGATCTCCATTTTGCTCAAAAACTGCACATCTGTGTAACCTTAGTCAAAGAAAGCAGAAGAAATTAATTTATGAAAAATTGCTTTTACATCTTTTGACAGAAAGATGTATCAGGTAAAATTGACAAGGTCTCATTTCAATTATTTTCTGCTCTCACCCCTGATTAGGACTCTGGAACAAACTTTCTGACTCCAAAACAACTCTTGGCACTGTAACTAGGAGGTTCTTCCCATGCCTTTCTTTGCAGCAGTCTGCTTGCATTATCCACTCCTTCTCACAAACTGAATGTCAAGCCTCCAAAAGACCTTCATACGTCAATGTCCTTGCTTTCTAGGTTTCACAAGCTCCTGAAATTAATGAAAATATTCTCTGCAGGTACTGGGAGTAGTTCACCAGCGCTGCAAAAACAAGAATGTAAGCAGCAATGAGTTTCTCTGCTGGAAAGAACTCTGCAAGTGTGATGTGTTATTCTTTTAAACAGGAAAATACACTTTCCTTGTGTTTTATATGTGTAGATTTCTACACTTTTTTTCAGTAAAATTTTTCCGAGAGGTCACTTCACACACAACGATGCAAGAGTAGAAAAACCTGAATGCAGAATAGGTTCTGAGTTGTAGCACAGTAATTTGAAGTTCGTGATCCTTTGCCTGTAACACCTTTGAATTGGAAATCTCTGGCTGCAGACATCCTTTTAACATCATACAGGCTATTTTCAAACCCAATTTGCAGTTCCACAGAAGTCATTGAGTCATTCAACATTGTTCAGATCATTGCTGAGTATGCTTCAGGTCTTCCACAAAATATTGGTTACTCATTTGGCCATATATATATGTATAAACACACACACACACACACACACACACACACACACACACACACACACACACACTTTAATACCTGTCCAAGTCAAATTGCCACATCTTCAGGATATATTTTCATTGCTGAAAATTATTTCCTTAGTAATGGTTCATCACTGAATGATACAAAGGGAGATCTATAACATCTTTGGGTATTTTTTATTTTACTGTTTGATTGTAATAAGATGAATTGAAAAAAATCTTCACAAGTATCCTGAAACAGCTTCTCTGTGGGTCCTAGTTCTTCTGGGGAAATTTTAACAACCCTGGACCTGGATTCATAAACATGACGTGAATATTGACAGAAGCCTTGGCTGCATTGACCAAGAGGTAGGAAGAGGACATGCAGAAAAATAATGACCTTGGATTTATGGAGAGCAACTTGTTCAGGTTAGATAAGATGCTGGGAGAGCCTGCCCTGAAGTTAATTTGTGAAGGGAGCAAGGACAGGTGGTTTAATTTAAAGACCAACTCTTCAAAACAAAAGAAGCACAGTAGTGTTCCTTTTTGATGACCTGTATTTCTTATGTTTCTTACAGTTCACCTTTATTTTAAGGAAGTAGTGGTTTCGTGTCTCTAACTTGAAATGAAAGTTTTATTATATGAGATATACCTTATCACTCTAAAACAGTTTTAAAGTACTATTTACTATGATTGCATTGTGAGAATTAAAAGGCAATGAATGTTAGTATAGACTTCGTCATTGCATTAAGATTCTGTTATTCTCCATTGGAACTCAAACTAATTTGTATCTTTTCCCAGGTTTGCTATGTGTCGGTTCCAGAAATTGAAGAGATGGGATTCTCGTCAAATTCAAAACAACCCCAACATGCAACACAGACTGTTTATGTGGTCCCCCTCAGTTCTGATGAGTCAATAGGCCCACCCTATTTATCTCTTCAAAAATATTAATAATCTAAGAATCAGCGGAACTGAAACGGAGAATTTTCTTATTGTGAAGTACACCAACACCATTTATAAACAAACGCTTTAGTCTGCGAAAAACTGTATGGGGGACATAACGCTAGACAAGGACCAAAGAGAGCAACTCAAATGAAATTATATCTGCAGAATACTGAAAAGGAGACAAAAATTCTTTATGGTGTAAGAAATATTCACCCTTACAATTTTCATAGTGAATCTGTATACTAAAGATACTTAATCAGATTTATAATCCCACTTTTGCACAAAATGGTGGGCAAGAAGCCTAGAAATAAGGGCATGTTTATTTAAAATAAAACCAAACCAAACTAAAAGAATAACACCCAAACCCAAAAAAAACAGAAACGCTTCCTCAGAGAATTACTTTTAGAAAAATATGGTCATAACTGTTCTACTTTCAATGTTTGTGCCATCTATCTGCCCCTTGTTTTCTTTTACCTTTCGGAGATTTGCTATTATTGATGATTTCGTGTATTATTTTTGTTGTCTAAAAATCAAAATCGTTCAAGCACTGAAATCTAAAGCTGCATGAAATATGACTGCTTCAAACCCCTGAGGTTATAATATCATGAGAGCTTCATCTGAAAACAAAGACCAGCAAATATTAGAGCTTGCCCCAGGATAAAGTAACATTTGCTACCAATTAGTAGACTTTGTTTGAAACGTTGGCGTAATTTTGCCTACAAGCCAAACGGTGGGTTCCTATAAGATGATGCAAGAGGACTATTTTTCCTTTCTAGGGCAATTCAGTAATTTGTTATAAAGGCTTAGAGCTATTTTCAGCAGAACAACTAAGTCTACAGTTGTGTCCCAAAAAAGATGCAGAGGGACAGCAACTCCACTGTTTTGTCTTTTGTTTGGGTGCTTCCTCATGTCTACACAGAGAGACTATGCCATTTCCAGTGCTATACAGTCTTACTTTCTGTTGCCATCTGGCTACAGAAAGTTCTGTGATTTTATTAAGTCAGATAGACACAAAAGTGTGCAGAAAAAATAAAGAGCGAATTAGAATCCTCCTGACATACTAAATAGAGATACTGGTATAATTGCTTGCTTCCCTACAAAGAATGAAACAGGAAAAGAACTAGGTCATATTTCCAGACCCAGAAGTCCGTCATGTTGGCATAGATCTACCAGTAGGATCTTAGGTGATGTTTTGGCTGAGTCAAAGAAGAAAAATCTTTATACAGAATCAACTGTCTGCCAAAAAAAGTAACAAAGACTTCAGACAGTGAGAAGCTGGAAGAATCAGGATCAGAATCACAGACTTGTTAAGGTTGGACAAGACCTTTCAGCTCATGAAGTCCAACCATTAACCCAGCACAACCAAGTGCCCCACTAAACCGTGTCCCTAGATGCTACATCTACACATCTTTTAAATTCCTCTTGGGGTGGTGACAGAAGCACTTCCCTGGGCAGCCTGGTCTGGTGCTTAGATACATTCAGATGTTTATATAAAAATTGTAACCTTATCCATCCCTTTTTTTGCCTTGCTTATGGCACAATGTAACAAATGCAAATAAGAGAAAACATATGGAAACTTCATATAAAGATGGAAAAAGTAGTGTAAGCATTATATCACACAGATTTTTTTTTTTTTTAAAGCAGACCTTTAGCACCTCATGCAAAACAATTTGTATAGATTCTCAATTCCCAAGTGTTGTAGAACCAATGACAACTACTCTTTCCAAATTTGCTCTGCTCTTCCGACCATTATAGCTATTTTTTAATTCTTATTAAGTATTAAATATAGAAAGAGAAAAGGCATACTGCTTGTTAAACTCTGGCAACCACTAGGCATCTTCTTCATATTTTCTGCCATAATACTCTGAAGTTTGTCAGGCTGAGCCAGGATTAGCTGCTCACTGATACACTTCAGTGCTTTTTTGACATGAGACATAACAGCAATTTCTTCAAACTGTTAAGATGGATTGTGCTAGCCCTTAGTATTAGGCCATTACATTTGCCATGTCATTATTCTATTCACAATATTATGATTAAGTTACCACAAAAGGAATATAGTGGGGTTTTTTCCCTTAGTTTTCTGTCCATCCCAAACATTTATACACGAAAATATCTGCTTTACAGAAGACAGCAGGTTTGATTTTATCCAGATCCCATTTCACCTGAAATGCTGCTATGACTAATGCAGCTTTTATTCTCATCCTACCCTGCTGAAATGCCAGTGACAAGATTTGCTGCTGCCTGAGGTCTGTGCTTGAACTAAAGCTCTTGATCCATGGAAATTAAACTAGCAGTAAGGAGAACATATTTAAACCAATCTGGTAAACATAGAGGTTAGCATGAGTTGTGATGAATTCCCAGACAGTGTCCTGAGGAGAGGGTTGAAGGAGTCAAGTTATTCCTAACACAAGTGTTCCAGAAGCCTACACCCTGCCCAGCTGTACAGTCAAGCCAGGGCTGCTGGGTGGGAGGTGACACTTTACTGTAAGCGATAGGTCAGGTTTTAAGAAAACAGTGACTCAGAGCACAGTACCCTGTGATGCCCCCTAAAGTTGTCTACAGTCTTGCAAGCGCAACTAATTCCACCACAGCTGGGTGGTGATGGACTTGACCAAGAGAGAAGTCAGAGGAGAGAGAGCTAATTGTTTTCAGCACTACCATACTTCTTCAAGAGCTAGTCATATTTAACACTTCCAAGCAACTGAAATTCACGTTTAAAAGAATATATAACCTAAATATTGTTTTGTTGGCAAACAGCAAAAAAATACAATATTGAAATCTTTTTCCAAGCAGCCTACAATGCATGTTGCCTCAAGAAAAAAAAGGAGTTAACCTCAGCATTTAAATATAACAGTTGCCACAACAAGATATGCATCTAATTTTGTCATTGCAGGCTGTACACACACTGGTATTTTCGCATTCTAACAGTCTAATTTTATACAATGGCAGCTGAGAATAGATTTTCAGAATGGTAAGTATACCTGCATGTCTAATTTGCATGCAAAATTTTCACAGAACCATGTACAAGTACAGTAAATAGGCATATAAATTTGAGTATAACTATACATTTATGTAATTCTGGCAAGCAGAGTATCATAATTATATAAATATTTTTGTAACAATCACTGTTGTTGCAAGAAGCACAAAATGAAATAAATAAGAAACTGTCTTCTTTTTTTTTCTCCATGATCAAATTGCTTTTTTTGTACTCCCATCTATCAGGATGAAAACATCCTCTTTGTTCAAAACAGGTTGCTTATTCAGTGTATTCAGTTTTCTATATATGTTGTATGCCTATGCAATTCAAAAGTTTCTTTGTCTGAAAAGAGGATTATACATCCTAAACTTATTAGGACCAGTCAAGAAATAATTTGCATAACCCATGATGATTCTTACAGATTTCAAAACACAGAGAATTTATTAACGATAACACTGTCTTATTTGAATCAAAATTTTTTGCCAATAGTGAAGTTCATATACATGTTAGTATAGGCTGTCGAATTTAGAAGCTCATCTGGTCCATTTTTTCTTTTCAGAACTTTGTTGTCTTATTAATGAATTCAAAAGTTTCCATGTTTTTAATTTCTATTTTTATAAAATAAACTCTACCAATAAAAATGCTGACATCTAGTTTCCATTTTCCATATTTTACATTTTAGTGTAATTTAATGTGTTTTAATGACTGGGTTAGGATAGATACAGATGCTAAGAATAGGAGACAACCAAATATAAAGAGCTTTCAGTCCCACTTTCATGCAGCATTATGTGAATAATGTTCCTTTGGCTTCTAATCTTTAGACATTATTTCAAATCAGTCCATTCTCATCATTTTTTTTTCAAGTGTGAATGAAGCAGTCAATTTGGCTTAAAAAATAACCAAAACACCTGAACACAAAGCGCTTGAAAAATAGTGATTTTAAATCTTTAAACTTATAAAAGAAATGGGGGCCTGTTGTTTTTTTGGTTGGTTTTTTTTTCACTTGAGGATGATGGAAAGAATGAAAATGCAAATTTTACCAAATATCTTTCAAAAAAATCCCCCATTCTCCTTTCATCTGAACCTCAACAAAATATACTGTGTAAAACTAAAGAGCCAAAAACTAAAATGAAGAATAGAGCTTTCACATATTACGTATTTCTACACACCATTTTAGGGTTTTTTCCCTGGTTAAAAATAAATGTCCTGGAATTTGTTTTTTATCCTCCATGCAATACATGTTTCATATGCAAGCCAGAATAGTGCCTTCCAGTATACACACAAAGCAGGAGACACAGATTCAGTTCCTTTCTCTGCTGCCTAATAAAGGTCATACATCCTCATAAAAGTGTCATGCTGTGGGGTATTGTGCACAGCTCGGAAAAAGATCTTTGCAGTCTAAACAGTTGGACCAAAGCAGAGAGCATATTTAAGAAATTGCCCTACACCATTCCAATTGCACTGGGTAATTAAAGCATGAATTTGAAGATGGCCTATTTTATTTCAGGCTTTTAAAACACTAGATTCTTCCTCATGACTAAGCCTGATGTGTTGAATGCTGCACCTCATCACCGTTATTAGCTATGCCTAAAACATTGTAAGATGAAGTGGAACTTTATGAACTGAATTACTACGGGTCACGGTTTCAAACCTTTGTACTGGGTCTGGCTGCAATAGTTATGACATTAATTTTATTCAGAGCAGTCTGTATAATGTTGTGTTTTGTATTTGTGGCTTAAACAATGTTGTTAACAGAGCAGTGTTTTCCTGTCCCTGTAAAGAGCTCTCAAATTGTCAAATCTATCTCTTCTTACTTGCCCACAAAACTCAACAGGCAGGGGGTTGTGAGGGAACACAGCCAACCCCAAGTGACTAAGAATATATTCCACACCATTTGACATTGTCCTCACCAGTAAAATCTGAGGAAAGTGAGAGAAAGGCACAACATTCAGAGGTGTGGCATCTATCTTCCCAAGTCATAGTTGCATGTGTTGAAGCCCTGCTTTCCAAGGCATGGCTGGACATCTGGCCAATGATAGGAAGTGGTGGATGAATTTTTCTTTTTGCTTTGGTTGCACTGGCAGCATTTGCTTTTCTTATTTATCTGTTGTTCTCTTAGTCATGCACTTTTTCACCTTTGTTCTATTTTTCTCTCCATCTTCTAGGAAAATGGAGTGAAGAAGAGGCTGGGTGGGTGTTTGGATGCTGTCTGGAGCCAACCCACCAGAGTACCAGGACCAGGCTGGGCTCATGTGTAGCTATTCCGGATGTGTTAGGATGCAGAAATGTACTCCAGTTAACTTTAAGCATGGATTTAATGACCTTAGAATTCAGCAGCTGGATGATGATTTTGATATTCTTTGTTTTGGATTTAAGATACAATTTAAACACCATATTGCAACACTCAGAATTCACTTTTCTTTTTGGAGCTAGTTTTAGCAGTGTTTCTTGCACATTTGTCCTACAATGTACAAGCCTCAGGACATTTAGCAGTGAAAGAGAGGACAAAGCATCACAATGAGGGTGGTGAAACACCGAAACAGGTTGCCTAGAGAGGTGGTAGGTGCTCCATCACTGTAAACATTCGAGCTTAGATTGGGCAGGGCTCTGAGCAACCAGATCTAGTTGAAGTTGTCCCTAATAATTGAGGAGGTGCTGACCTTTAAAGATTCCTTCTAACGCAAACCACTCTGATTCTGCAAGGTCAGTCTTATGTTTTGGATGACTAAGCAGGGCCTATGAAGAAGGATGAACTATCCAAGCTTTGTGCTTCACACAGCTTTCCTTCAACAGACATGGAAGGATTCTGTCCTGATTTATGTTTGAACAAAATATAATAGCCACTGATTTGAAACATTGATGGAGGGGTGGAAACTTGGTAGAGTCAGTTGTTCAAGCTGATAAAAAAGAAAAAAACATTATGATAAAAAACCGGAAGTTAAAGGTGACATAGGAAGAGAAGCTTTGTAAAAAGAGAAGTAGCTTTTATATACTGTTTTTCCCCCATTTACCTCTTTTCTCCCCCAAGTTCTCTCTTTTCACTCTTAGCTTTGAGCTAATTTTCCAAAAACTCATTTATGTTTAGTTTTATGTCTTCCTTTTTTTTTTTTTTTTTAACTGGCAGATTCCACTCACATGGCACTGGTTTTTGGTTGCATCCCATCATCAGAATCTGTACAAGTTACCTCTCTATATGCTTTCTTATGATCTTTATTTTTTGATTTTTTTAAAAGATCTATTCTTTTCCTTTTATGCCATGCAGCTATATCTTGCAAAGCATTTTACAGCCCTTGGGTGGTCAAGACTAACTACAGTGAAAGGTCTCTGTGTCTCTTTCATGTATGATTTTTATTTGTTTGTTTCCTTGGTGAGGAAATCTACCACCATTCCATGTTGAGTGCTGCAAGAACTCAATCTGTGTTCCTGGAGCCCAACATATTTTTTATCAATTTTTGGTTTAAAAGGGCTTTATCATATTACCATTTATAAGTATGCAACTTGCAGCTCTCAGAAGTAATTAACTAATGACAAATCATTCATGTCTACCCTAGTACTTGTGCAAAGGTTAAGTTACTTTCATGATGCAATTGTGCCATCGTTTTCCTTTATTTTGATTGTCAGTTCTGAACAATCTCCATGTTCCATCTTGGTAGCATACGACTTTGCATACAGGAGGACTGTACTGATCATTACAAATATGTATGTAAGGAGCAGAATTTTCTTTAATTATTTAATTAAAAACCAAAAGCTTCTTCTTAGTAGTCTTTGTCTATTGCAAGCAATTAGTGTTGTTCTTGCCTCTCTACAGGTAACCAATTTAGTATCATAATAGATTTTAATCTGCTGCTTTTTCAGTTTTCAATCAAGGGTGATAGAAAGGCAAACCTTGAGATATACATTTGAACAAGCTCTCTTTATCTTAACATACATATGTGTTGAAGTTTTTCTTTCATGTTTGCTAAATCATATCCTATAATAAAGGAATGCAGACCCTGGAAAGATTCAAGTGCAGTATTGTGTAAGTCATTGAAAGGTCAAGTGGAACTTTTTCCTCCTCTTCAGAAAACAGCAGTCTGGGAAGTTTATGTCAAAAATCTTCTAAGGTTTCCCAGTTTATGTGGTTATTCTCACATGCTGTTATGCTTTGAAAGTGGGGCCTGTGTACCTTGTGAAGTGACAGCTGCTGTGTAAACTGTAACCTTTGTTTCTCAGTAACTAGGGAGGTTTTTTTAACTCCAGCATTCCTTGAAACTCTCACATATCAAACCAAATTTAATTTCAAATACTTAAGAAATGTAAATCTTGGAAGCTTTTTGAAACAATAAATATTGATTTTTTTTTCCCCTCTATGTAGGAAGCTAGAATTTTTAACTACCAGAAAGGAAAATAGTGGGGTTTTTTTCTTCATTTTACATTTTCCCTCTAAATACTCTGCATGAAATTCTTCCCTCACAAAATATACTTCTGCAAAATTTATGAAGAAAGTTAAAGTTTCACATAATTTTATTTCAAATCTATTTTGATTTTACCTCTATTTTTCCAAGTTTCATTCCTTATATTGCTTTGTGTATGGCAACATTTTTTCCTATTTGTAGGTGGGCAGTTATATACTTCAATTTTTTTACTTTATTTTTTTTAGAGATCTATAACTGTTATTTGAAGTAAGTACTTCCTTTTGTGCTTAATGTCTACTTGCTATGAGAAAAAGAATAGAGGAGGTGCATCATATCCCAGTTCTAATCTGGGAATTGGCCCCAAATGGAAGGTGGCTATGAAGAGTTGTCTGTCACGGCGTGAGGCGATGGTGAGTTGCCGCAGCCTTCCAGAAGGGTCCCCTGCCAGGGGAAGCCACTTTGGCGCAGAGGGGCTAGCTGAGGGCACAGCCACACACACAGAGCCCGATGGTGCGGAGCACACGCACACACTCACGCTATGAAGAGTACAGTGATGGCAGGCAATGAAGGAGGCGGGAGGGTTCTCCGTGTGCGGATCCACCGCAGCCTTTATTCCAGCAAGCCGCTCGTTACAAGGTGCGGTGAACGGGAGCAGTGACGAAGACGAACCGCCGACCCCCACCGCATTCTCCCTTAAGTACAGGGGTAGAGAAGGCTGAGGGTATGGAGCAGTACATAGGTGGGCTAGAGAGGGAGGGACAAAGGGGTAGGAGCCAATAGGGGTATAATTCAAAAGGAAATTTCTAGATATGGAACATAAGGGTGGAGAACAAGGGGACCGATCGCTAGCTGGGGAGAACTAGGGGGCTATTTCTGGCTTGGGGCCATCCCACCAGTGAGCCTTCTTCATTGTGGGCTTTGCTGGCCCATTTTCAGCATCCCTGCGGGATACAGCAGTTGTCTAATGGCAGGGAAACTTTTCAGCTGTATCTAAAAACTGGTGTGCCAGTTTTTGTGGGAAAATTATTCCTGTATAAGGGTTAACTATCTTTACAGACATGTCCTGGTCATCTAAGTGGAAAAATGAACATGTATGGATCCTTTGGATCCTCCTGTTAGTACCCAAATTCTTACATGTCTACTGCTTATTCTTGTATCTCAGTAACAAAATGGTCTGCACACATGTTAATAAATGGCTTAATATCCATACTCTACTCAGTAATATTCAGTGAAAATTAAACAAATCAAATTTGAGTATTAATTTAAATTAAAAGTAGGTTTTATAAATACCAAGCACTAAGATAGCATTTACATTAAAAATATTGTGTAATATATTTATATACTTTTGTAATATATGCGCACAAATCTAGGGCAAAATTCTGACTTGTTCTGAGTGTCATACTTTCTTGTGACAGTATTACCTGTCAACATCCATATGTTGAAGCAAAATACATCTATTAGCATATAGTGTTCTATCAGCACATGCTAGCTTTAGACAAGCTCTAAGAATATACCACAGTCATGCTGGAGTTAGGAAAATGTCCTTTTATTTGATTTCATAGCTAGTTGTCAAGACATTGTATTATTTAGATCCTAATACAGTAAATCGTCTTATCTGTCTTATGTTATATAATTATTTTGCTTTCAAAATCCTAATACTAAATTTCTTCCCTGCCTTTCTACCCAGCCACAGTTGCTACTACACTGACCTCGTCTAATTTTTCAGCATAAACTGAAGAACATGTAAATATACAGGGAATTATAGCTATCCCAAACTACCACCATCTTGGATAACACACTGAGAATTTAACTGAAAAGCTGTAGAGCTAAAATGACAAGCTGTTACAGCTGATAATCTTCACTACTCAAGATGTCTCATACTATCCATCAACAGGACAAAGATAAGATGGAGTGTGCAGTCAGAAAGATAGGAAATACTGAGTTTCGTCATATTACAGGAGAAATTACAGCAAATTCACCACAGCACAATCCAAACCTTTTACTCTTGTAATGGATTAAACAATTTTTAGTACTTAAACATCATAAAAATTTCAGCAACAGTCTGGCAACATATTCTTTGTGGTATGCTTGTCCAAGTAACATTCAAAAAACATTTTCATCACTCTGGTGCCAAATCTGTGTGATGTACTGTTTCCTTTTATTCTCTATGTTCATTGAGAATGTAAACTTTTTAGCTGTTTCCAGAAAGCACCTGAACAATGAACAGTGTTTGGAATGTAATTACGTTTGTGACTCGGTCTCAGTGGAAAATCAGTTGTAATGGCTTTTAAACAAAAAAAGTACTTCTAAAGCTGGGAAGGTATATGCATGTGGGAGCAAATGATCTACCAAGTTCTTACTGGAAATGGAAACAGCAAGTCAGTTTATTTCTGTATTTGAGTTTTCTGGGACTGTACTGATATGCACAACCAAGAGGAGAGCTAAAGCTATTTGCAACTGGATTATACTTGCAGCCTGAAAATGAATATATATTGTAAAGCTGAAGAAAAAGGAAGACACAAGGTACCTTCTCACAGTCTATCTCTTTCTAAACAGAAACATACCCTATCAATCTCTAACCAAAGGACTATAGGAAAAGTTCACTCTTCTGAGAGGTAAAGAAGTTGAACAGCAGATAAGAAGAAGGTAGAAGCATATGCCTTCAGTTTCCGTACTCTCAATCTCCACGCTGACTAAGATAAATTACTAGCAACAAAAGATAAAGCAGGCTACCCTGGAGGGCACTGATATGGAAGTAACGAATACTGCACTGGAAACTCAAGACTAGATGAACTGATTACTGCTTCTAGGATGAAATTACCCTAAATTAGAAAGGGGTAAATTCTCATCTGAGGACAGTTATCTCAGTTTAAAGAGTGGATATCAGTGTTTACTTATCACTTACTTTCTGGACCTAGAAGATAATATATTCTGTTCATGTATCCAAGATCTGATGCAGCCTGAAGCTTTAGGTTTCACTTGGCCAAACCATCATGTTTTAGAGCATGTCTCCAGTGTAATGCCTTCAGTTCATGCAGATGAACCTCATCTAGCTGTGATGCACACTGTTCAGCACAGAACACAAAAAAATCTGTCTCAAAACCTGGGTAACAGTCCTGGAGATGCAGTCGCCCAGAGCTACAGGGAAACACTGTATTTAGCAATCACCAAACTAGTTCAGAATTCTCTGGGGCAAACCTACAGTCACTGCAAGATAAAGGTACCTGAGGTTCATCATCCACAAGTGGGCTAACAATATTGACAGAGAAGTGGTATATTCTTGGGGAGTTGCAAATTTAGCCTGCACTTTGAACATGCTTGCAAATGATAAACATTGTTATGATGCTCCCACAGGCATAATGAAGTCTGAGGAATGATCACCTTTCTCTGACAAAATGAAGTCTTGCATTGTCCTCATTGTAAGTCAGTGTGTAAGTTACAAAGACAGACTTTGGGAGCTGATATTCAAAGATACAGAAAAATTCCTTTGAAATTAGCCCTCCTTAATCTAAACAACACCTTTTATCTATTTTTGTTTGTAAAATAGCCTCACATTTCAAGAAATTTTCTTTGTTCATTCTGCTCTAACTCAATAGTTAAAAAACATCTCTGAAAGCTCTTCCACCTGCAGGTTTGCTCCTCTAATGTAGCTTGCACCGTCACCGTAGTGATTCCTCTAGGACTGTAATACATTAAAAAAAGAAAGAAAAAGAATCTACTGTCAAACACAGCTAGCTCTCACATCTTGAACATCTGATGATGTCTCCATGAGAGAATGTAACTTCCAGCTGGGAAATCAAAAGCACAGCTGTACATTTCACACATACACAAAGGCACCAGAATCCAGAGACAGTGCCACTTTACCTTCCAGAACATCACAGCAAGGCTGATGCTCTCCAGAATATTCTTTCTATAAGATGTTCCAAAAAAAACTCCCAAAAACTACAGCTTACCAAGAATGCGTAAGAGGATGTTAGAACTTTCTTTTTCTTTATTGAGCTAGCCTGTGTGGCTCTCCATTACTCACACAAAACTGGTAGCCTGAATTTTAAAGTCCACTACCTTTAACCTCATCCCTCATTTATACTCAATGACCTGAGGGACTCTAAATGAATATGGCAACACTGTATGAACTAAAGTAGGAGTCTGGGGAATAAATTTTGTTGTTTGTACGAGAATCGAACCCAGCAACTGAAACTGTTTATGCTGCACTTTTCTTTAAGCTGTAACAGGTGCATAACATGAGTCCTAACAGAGCATCCATAATTAACAAGACCAGAGTTGTCTTTTAATAGTGACCTTTTGACATAACAACATTTTAATTGGAAACAAGCAAAGAGAAGACCAGACCAGAATCACCTAGTTAGTGAAGCTGTACAAGGGACAAATGGACTAAGCCCTAATTTTCTGTCAAATGGGCCTAATTTACATCCAGCTTAGATTTGAGGTTTAATGCATATTTATGACTCTGCTATGTCATACTAGAAATATTTTTTGTGAACTACGGAAGATGCACACTTTTCCTTAAATGTATGATGATGATAAGCAGTGCATTCTCTTCCAATTTATACATAACTTTTAAACATACCTTGTGGTTAAATGCAGAACCAAAAAAAAAGGGTATGAACTACTGCATACAGCAACAGAACTGAGAAAAGACACTTGCAATTTATTTTTCAATTGGCAAAAGTTAAGGAGGTGCAGATTTATGTCACTGAAAATAATAATTAGGCCAGAATTGAAACATGACTTTTAGAATAATTTGTTCTGTGAAGATAGAAGTATGGTTTTACTGTCTCCAAAAGCCTTTAATATACCCTCCACCAACCGTTTTCAAAGTCTAGATCCAGGGTAAACGATCAAAAACAGATCTAGAGAGAAAAGCTGACAGGTATAAAAAATAATGCTGCTTCTCTTGAAATGCTGCACCATGACAATTATATTCAAGGTAATCTTTAAGGGAATTTGGGGGGAGTTATCCTAGAGATGCTTTCAGATTGAAAATAACATAATTTTCTGATACACGGGGCCTTTGTGAAGGTCCATATTTCTTTGAAAATTTAAATGTCTGGTATTTTAAACTGAGACTGCTCAGGTTGTTCATGACTGAAAAATAAAAACATAAGACCTGATTCCTTGTGCAGAATTAGATGATTTTCTAAATATACAATTGCCAGTGAGGGGGAAAAGGTGGGTTTTTTTTAAAATTATCCCATGCATAAATGTCATATTTTATCATTTGATTTTAAAAAAATACATATATTTATCCTAGCAGAACCCAGGCCTGCAGCTTAAAATCACACAGACAACTGCGAAGTAAGCAGTTATTTAGGATTCTAATCCACAAACTAAAATTGCAGTTTGATTCAAAATAAATCCAACACTATGTACCTCCTACATATGAACATGTCCCTATCCTACCTCTCAGATGTTTTACATTCCTAACCTTCCTTCCAGTTGTCTATCAAATTCTCCGTGCCCTGTTGCAAGTTAACTTGTTAAAAGACAATTACCTTTTAAATAAGAAGTGCCACAATTTAACAGGAAAACAATTTTCTTTTCTTGCAAGAGACTTTATACATACATGGCATGGACATACGCTGTTCAAGATACTCTCAAATTTCAATGATATAGAAGTTAAGAGATAGGGGTAACATACTGGTGAAGAATGGTTTGGCTATGACAGAATGTGGTATGAATTTGCCAAGGAAACAAACATTTACTTTTGCCTTTTCTATGTTTATCATCCTCACTGCTAAGTGCAAAAATAAGCGTTATTGTATAATGTTATAGCAGTTACCTGAATGAAAAGAAGTTTCACATTGACATTGTGACTCCAGCATCATTCAAAGCTTACTTATTAGTCAAGGAAAGTCTTACATTGATACAATGTTAAATGTCAGATGATGAGTATGAGTGACTTAGACACCTCTTTTCTGACTTGAAAAGCAGTAATAATGGCATTTGATTTGCAATTCTTTTTTGTAAGGCATCCAGCAAAGTGAAGTTAAATAGTGAATAAATCAAAATTAAATACTGCCAAATTCAGTATCTGGAATAGGTGGAGTAAAGTTCTTGAACCAAAATTCATTTATCTGGATGACGATAGCAGGCAGAGGCAACACCTCTAGGCATTAGCCCCACTAGGAATGTCACAACAGGCATTGCTGCCTCTTAAACTTCTTACAGTTCATGACGTGGTTAACAAAATGTAGAAGTCCTGACAATTTTTCATTAAGCTGTACACCCTGCATGTAGCTCAATGCTACATTCATTACTAATGCACATATACTGCTCATGGAGTCTCACAGAATTCCACACCACAAGGAGGAGGCGAAAACATGTATGAGACAAACCCTGTCCATGCACACAAACAAATTGGAGGTCACAACTTCAAAGCCTTCACAACAGTCCACAAAGGGATTTAACAAGCTCAGTCTCTCCTGAAATTTTCAGAAGTAACAAAAAATATTTTGGACTATATATGTAATTCTAAAACTAACGTAAAACAGAGTGATGAATACTTTCTATTCAAAGTTACAAGTAAGACTTTATGCTCAAACTGTGTCCAAAACCAAGGTGTGAATCCATATCAATTTAAGCACCTTACAAGGAATGTTTGAGCACCAAAGCAGGAGAAACTGCCACTGTCTGAGTTTTAGAAGACAGTGCTTTGTTTTTATATTTGCCTTTTTCCACTAGTATCTTTTGCTCAGATGGCTGAAAACTCCCCCTGCTCCTCTGGCTTCTACAAATATTGCCTTCAGTTTCTATTCCCTCCTTTAAGTTGAAGCAGTTTTCAGGCTATTCAGGAAATTCTCTCTTGAATAGTTCTGATAAGTTTCTCTATTTCTCTCATATAGTCTACCCCAGATCAAATATATTCATTTATACAGATGAAAGTCCTGGTTTCTAGTTCTTCTCATGCTCTCTGTCCAGAATCAAGGTTAGTCCAGCATGGTATATGAAGTCATAAACTGAATTTGTTCCTCACTGCTTTCAATGTCAATATCTGAAGCTAGGGTTTTTGAAGGAAGGCTTCAACAAGGAGGATTTAAAGACAATAAATAAATAAATTACTCTGGCAGTGGCATAAATTCACTGGAAAACAGTCATATAGTTTTAGAGTAGGCAACCTGTCACAGCTTTAAGAGAAAAAAATAACAAAATCTAGGCTATTACAGGGGTAAGTAAGTTATGATTTATTTTGTGAAAGCATATACAAAATGGCAATATTGCATTTATCTGCCTGTATATTTTGTTTGCTCACCTCTAATCAGTATCCATAAATAATGTATTTACAATAATAAATGCCTCTTAAAATCTTTATTTTCAATATTTCTTAATTATTGTCACATTCTGCAGTTCAGTCAGATCTGTCATGATCACAGACTACAATATGCCTCCTTAGTGTGCCCTGCATCATTTTATGAATTATTTCTATTCTCCATCTACTCCCAAACCTCTCCTTTCCAAATTATTTTCTCTCTAATTTTATGAATCCGTTACACTTCTATTTGCTCTGTTTGCCTCTGTTGTCAATTATAAACAATTTTAAGACCAAAGTCTCCGTGAAATGCTGTATAGCTTCATAACATAATAACTTACTGTATATTTTTGCTTGTATTAGTCAGAATACTAACTAAAAAAGATTAGTGATTTTGATCTTTACACAAGACAAGTCTGACCCAGACAATGAAAAATTATTTCCTAGAATTAATACACAGAATTTGCATATTTAAATGCTTCTGTACAGGTGACACTGTGGTATTTATGCACAGGAAACTGGTGGGAGAAAAATTCTGCAACATCGCATGATTATCTCTACTTACCTAACCTGAAAGATTAATCTGAAAAGCTACACAGCAGGAAAAGACAGATGTGAAACTATAATCAGCATTTTCTAAAAGACTACATAAATTTTCAAAAAACACCTTACTCTTTTTTAGGCTGAGATTAATTTTTTTTAGACTGACAACCTCGACAAGTAAAAGCGACTGAATACAATGTTATCATTTAAACATAATGTTGTCTTTTAAACGTATTCTCTATAATTTAAGGATAACTATACCTGAAACAGGTGTGCAAGACTAATGGTTACATGACCACAATCTGGTCACTGTACTTTTATTAACTCTTTCAAGAAACATTGTAAACATAATGTCAGAGTTTAAATTTTTGCACACATCTTTTGAGTACCTGTGAAATCTAATGCATGTAAAATAGCTCTATCACTTCATAACTGATATGGCTCAAGCTGTATGTCCTGGTTGTGGCTGGGACAAAGTTAATTTTCTTCCGTGTAGCTGGTACAGTGCTGTTGTTTGGATTCAGTATGAGAATAATGTTGACAACACACTGATGTGTTGGTTATTGTTAAGTGGTGCTTACCCTAAGCCAAAGGCTTTGCCGGTGCACAAGAAGCTGAGAGGGAGCACAGCCAGGACAGCTGACCCAAACTGGCCAAAGGGATATTTCATACCATGGAATAGCATGCCCAGCTTATAAACTGGGGGCGGTTGGCTGAGACCTACCAATTGCTGCTGGTCTGGCTCTCAGTCACTAGGTGGTTAACAATTGTATTGTACATTACTTGTCTTTCCTGGGTTTTATTTCTCTCTGTCTGTTGACTTTCTTTTCACCTCAATATTATTATTATTATTGTCACTATTATTAAATTTTATTTTAATTTCATTTCATCTTATCTCAGCCCATGGGTTTGGGGTTTTTTTCCTGTTTCTCCTTTCCATCCCACTGTGTGGTTGGGGGCAGTAAGTGAGCATCTGTGTGGTTCTTAGTTGTTGGCTATGGTTGTACCATAACAGTGTATTTTAAGCTGGCAGGGAAATAAATCAACAGCTTCTTCCTAACCATGCAGTGCCTTGCTTTGGATACTAAATTCCGTGTCACTCTCTGGTTGCATGGGTGCTGTGTAGTATTTGTAGGGCCCTGTTCTTAGACTCTTTGATTACAGCATAATCAAGTAAAAACCCACTGCCTTTTTAAAATATTCAAGTATCAGCCTTTATTTTTCCAGCCTTTCTGTCACAGAATCCGTATTTCACTCATTTTAATGTGTCTTTATCCAGGCAGAAACAAAGTAAGTGGCTTTAAATGAAGGACATCTCATACTATAGTGCATCCTAACTCCTGGTGACAGCTCAGGGTCAGCATTCAGCACTAGGTTATAGAGAAATGCTGATTAATAAGCCTTTGCAAGACTACTTTTAGGTACCTTAGCACAATGACAAATGCCCAGGTTCTAGAACAAATGGTTTAAGACCTTTACTGCAACTCCAAACTGCATTTTCAAAAGCTGAATAAAATTTCCAGATAAGTGAAAGCCTGTTATTATCTTTAGCACTTCAGAATTCCATACAGCATGCAAGGATTTTCAACTCACTAGATTTATTCTGCTAAAGGGACAAGAAAGATTTAGTTTCACACTGACACAAAAAACAGTGTTTACACAGGACACTGCCGTTAACACACAGAAGTCTACATGGAATATGTAAAACAAAAAATCTACATAAACTATATGCAGGGAAATTAATGTAATTGACTAGGCTTTGAAATACAAGTCTATATAACTTATATTAAACTGATTAAAAACTAAAAATATATGAAATATATGAAATCAAATATACTAATTTCTATAAAAAGAGAACTTTGCTTAAGCTTACAGGAGACCTTTTAAAAAATATTTACACAGGAATTCTGAAGTAATTCCCTAATTCTTTTGTTTCTGCTGGCAAAGGCAAGTCCAGTGAGATGTGAGCATTAAAAGGAAGTCAGGTGCCTTGTGTCATTACGAAAGTACAACAGCACAATTCTGAAATGCAGCACACTTAAAAAGGGAAAGTCCTTGTTTAAAAGCAGTCACCTTGAAGAGGATCAGTTTTCCTGGAAACAAAGAGATCATCTCAAGAGATGTGAAGAAATCCTCCTTTAAAATGCTAGGTGCTTCAATGACATTCATTTATCTGTGGTCTTAGTAGACATATCATAAATCTCAGTTCAAGTACCATGCACTTACAGGTTTCTGCTTACACAGTGGTAATATATGTGCACGTATTACTTAATCAATACACCCAGTGAATTCCAGATTTAACCAACTACACTGCTCCTTTCATGTTTCTCCAGTACAAATGTTCTTGGTATTTATTTCAGTAGAAAGGAACAAAATGGACTTATTTCACACAAAGTGCGAGACTACCTACTGTCTTGAAATAGATGCATCAAAAAAATTGCATACTTTATAAAAATAATATATACATAGCAAAATTATGTGTGCTTTCATGGCAGATGAAATCATTGTCTTAAAACTGAAGAAAAGATGATCAAGTCAAATCACAATGTTTTATTTCATCTAAATGGATAAGAGGGTGTTTATTATTTTAAAATAAAAGTGAGGTAAATTTCACAAGGATAACATTTTTAGTAAGAAAAATGCAAATATTTAAGTTGGAAATTTTCTAAATAAAATTTTCTAAGAGATCAGAATGGGGAAAGAGGGTGAGCATTCAGATGAGACTGTCTGATGAATATGAAATGCACAAAGACGGCATCAAGCTTGGAGACCTGCATAGTGAGAAATAAACTTGACATATCAAGCTGTTGCTGCTGTCTGCAGAGAGAATCTCAATCTCCTTCTCTTATAATATCCAGCCAGGTTCATGAGTTATGAAAAGGTTGTTGTTGCGATCCTTTGCTTGTCCAAAGAAATCCAGAAAAACAAAGAAATTTCTCAAAAAATTTTGTACTGATGCATCAGATGTCAACCACTCTTGTCAGGAGATGGGATCTCAGTTTTCTTTCCTCCATTGCAAAACACAATGCAAATGTCAAATAGCTCCTTGCACATTCCTGAAAGAATGGCTATGTTAGAATGCTCTTTTGACTTTTTGTTCTCATTGGTTTTTGTTCTGGGTTTTATCTAGACGTCTCAATCAAGCCAATGAACCAGAAAAGATTTTTCTGTGCATTCCACTACATTTCTAAGTTTCCTTAGTTTATTACTAAGGAAGTAATATTCCTTCATATTATGTTTTCCTTGAAGACACAGAAATCCACTGGGACTAAACAGCAGCTGTAATAAATTTCCTGCAGTTACAAGAAATTAACAATTTGTTCTTATTTCTTTCTCACCTGAAAGTAGTAAAAATAGAGTTTTACTCACTGAATGTCTGTTTTTTCTGTGGTGGACTGAGGAACAGGGCATTTTTTTCCTAATAGCACTGAAAATTTCGTAGTAGTACTTTTCATGTAATTTTCTCATCTTGGCAGATGCTACCATTTGCTTTATGATATGCCTGCAAGTCTGTAGAACTGGCCCATTATTTTCCAAATGATCAGTCCACCCATCTTAATATTTTGACACTGTAGTGGTTTCAGTTCACCTCTTTATCTTTTGTGATAGGAGATTTGGAGGAATGCAAAACAGGCTCAAAACTTAAAGAAAATGAAAAGTTTATTAACAGAATTAAAAGAGAAAAGAAAATAATATGAAAATCAAAGCAAAATCCCTCTTTTTACTCTCANTGACGAGAGTCCGTCGTTCAGGCTTTGTGATGAAGAAAGCCCCACTTCCTTTGTGCTGCTGGCTCCTTGATGTTAGTTTCTTAGCCCCATTGTTTTCTGCCAGAATCTCCGCAGCCATGTGGGGGGAGTGGGGGCAGTCCTCAGAAGCCTCTGCTGGATGTTGCAGCTACTTGCAGCGAATATAGTTGTTCCTCAGCTGCCGAGCTCTGAGGGATTCTCCTGCCGATATGCTGGCATCCCAGGGCCGTGCCCCCAGCACCGGGGGAGGGGGAGGGGGGAAGCTCGAGGCTGCTCCAAGGAGCGGAACCTCAGCAGCCATCTCCGCCCCACTCCCGTAGGATCGGCAAAACCCCAAAAAGAGAGGGCACTTCCTGTCTTCTCTGGCTTAAATATGGAAATTTCGAAAAGCGCTACTGGTCAAACAAGCTGCCCATCAGCTCAGTCTCAACCTACCACAGACATCTTTGGAGTTCCAAGGTCAAAAAATACACGTAGTTTGCACACTTTCATTCTGAGCCCACATACTACAAAATGGTGGAAAGACTGAATGTAACACACTTGGATTAGCTCATGGGTTAGAAAGCTGTCTTTTTTCAGACCTTTCACATTCTTCCCAATGTTTAAGAAAATGCTGAAGGAAAAAGACAAAGCCTGAAACTATTCAAGAGCCAATTTTCAGCATACTGCAAACATACTTTGTCCTTGCAGATATTCAGTGTTTGTCCACACACTCAACACCATCAATCCAAAAACAGAATTAAATATACAGGTATGTTCAGAAATGCCATACATTGATACACTCTAGATTTGAAGGAAGTATTTCAAGGGTTGCCAAACAAGGAAAGGACTCTTTTCTTTTCTAGTGAACTGTCTTGCACAACACTGGTTTTGTTAGAAATAAAGACATTAGTACCCAGCGCTGCAGGGGGACTTCTGCAGTGGCACTTGCTAGAAGAGTTTGGACAGAGGCAATCAATAGTCTTGCAAAGTTCTTAAAAAACCTTTAATGTATGGATTCTCTATAACTGCATTCTCTTCCATATGATTGTTGTCAGCAACTCAAATTAGCCTAAAATGGAGCAGTTTGCCACCTTAACTAGTGATCTGCTCAGCCAGCTTAATCTGGAAATTGAGTTTGTAAAAAGTAGTTCATAGAGTATGACTCAAGAGAGAGCTGCTGACACTTAATTTTTAGACCTGTTCTCATTCACTTTCTCAAGATGTACTTTTGAAAACGTTGTCAAGTATTTCTCATTTGCCTATGCACCTCTATACTTTAAAAGAACAAAGTTCTTATCTACAGTAATTTTTTTTACACTTTTTCGTGTGGAAAATCAATTCTGTTGACTTGTATAAGTTGTGTGGAAAGAAAAATCTATTACACACAATGAAGAAAAATTATTGGATTAAATTAATTTTCTTTAAATGTTAAACTGGTTTTCATCTTGCACACAGCATAACACATGCACTGCAAAACCAATTTTATTGTTAAAAACTGCAAAACCAAATTAATTGCTAAAATTCTAGGATAGCAATCTGTACTCTATTACTCAAGGTATTTGAAACATTTTCTCGTGACTCTGTCCTTACAAAGGACCATCCATCCAAGTTAGTGTGGTGGATTTGATTTGATAGACTAACAGTCACTTTCACAGTATTCTGCAGATCTCAGTAACCTAAGACATGTAACACTTCTCCTTTGACAGAATCCATATAAACTGCTTATTAAGTCAGTAATTATGCTGATGTTTTGCATTTTCCATTTCAATGACAGATATTTTGTAATAGAATCATGATATAATTGGCATATTCCAGGAAAGAAGACAAAACAAAAATATTCGCTTGCATTGCTTGTCAGCTACAAAACCAACTGGGAGTTAAACATTTTAAGCTTATTAAAGTAAATCTGTCATCTAAACCAGCCAAATACATGAAAAACATATAATTTTACTTTCCACAGTGGATTTGATGTTGACCTAAATTATTTGGGTTGTATGGACCTTTTTTCGGAATCTGCTACTCACATTACATATGAGTCTTGAGCACCACCTAAGGAGTGCCTCACTGACACATTATTTTATTGATCATGAAGTCAAACAACTTGGTCCATCTGTGCAGCACATATTGTTTTTACTTCTTCAGGGTTCCTATGATTCATAAGCTAATCTTTCCAAGTGACTTTAAAAAGTTAAAGAATGTCTCATATATCAAAAAAGTAAGTAAATAGTGAAGGAATAAGAATAAGCACTTCAGGTTTCTATTCTAAACCCATTAACACTCTACAGGATGAAAAATGGGAAAGTCACAAGCTAACACCTCAGAAATATGTAATGATAGACCAGCCCCAAAATATGTCTTTTTTTGTAAGTAAGCATCTATAATTGATCCAAAATATAAAGACATTAAAAGAAAACGCCTTTAGTTTCAAGAAAGATGCTAATATTTCTTATGCTTGTATCTTGTTTTCAATGCAACTTTCTTTTATAAAGTATAAGTGGCCTTTACAATCTTTTCTTTGTTTGTTTTAAGTGAAGGAAACCCAGTAAAGCAAGCCTTGCTGGCCAGCTAATATTATAATATCTTAATTTTCCTTCAAAACAGAAGCTGAAAAAAACTACTGTCATGGTTTAAGCCTAGCCAGCAGCCAAGCCCCACACAGCTGCTCAGTCATTCCCTGACCAGCAGGATCAGGGAGAGAATTGGAAGGGTAAAAGCCAGAAAACTCATGTGTTGAGATAAAGACAATTCTATAGGGAAAGCAAAAGCCGTGCAAACAAGCAAAGCAAAACAAGAAATTAATTACTGTTTCCTATGGGCAGGTAGATGTTCAGCCATCTCCAGGAGAGCAGGGGCCCATTAAAAGTAACGGTGACTTGGAAAGACAAATGCTACCACTCCAAATGGTCTCCCCCCGCTTCCTCCTTCTTCCCCCCACTTTATACACTGAACATGATGGTCTGAAATATCCCCTTGCTCAGTTTGTGCCACCTGTCCTGGCTGTGTCTCCTGCCATCCTCCCATGTACCCCCTACCTCTTTGCCATTGTGCAGTGCAAAAAGCAGAAAAGACCTTGACTCTGTGTAAGTCCTGATCAGAAAAACCAAAACCATCTCTATATTAATCAACCCTGTGTTCAGCACAAATCCAAAACACAGCCCATAGCAGCCACTGTGGAGAAAATTAGCTCCACCCCAGCTGAAACCAGTACAACGTCCCATGTTCTATATAAGAGGTTTAAACAAAAATTAAGGCATATTAGAAGAAAAATATGTATTTGGGAGGTGTCATTACTATCATACTTCATTGTTTTTAAATTGCAAGATGATACAGATGCTGGTACTGTTTGGAGATTAAGAAAGAGCATTTTTTTCAAATGGTGATGATATTCATTAAAAAGAATGAGCATTGATGACATTAAATTTGTTATTTAAAATGGAAGACAAAAAGCTACAATGATCTGCGCTGTCAGCCTTTCCTTCAGGACATTATGTTCCTGTGAATATGTGATTCCCAGGCTGCTTAACAAAAAACATCAGGTGAGTATTTGCTGAAAATTCTAATTAGGTTTATGCAATGACCAAAGAACAGTATAGGAACCTAGTACCAACATGACAATTACAGTTTCTACTGAAAAGTGTCTGCAACCAGCTAAAGAGCAAGCTGTATAAAGCAGATGAACAGGAAAATACGAGCTAAATTTAAAAATAAGGGTGCAGTGTATTGACAGTAATTTGATTCTGGTAGTTATACCTGATAAGCCAAATAACAACCTATTTACTTTCTTTGAGTCCTTAGACAATGCATTTTGGTAAAACTGATATCTGAACAGATATAATGATCTTTGCTTTAATATGTCTTCTCTTCAAGAGGCCTCTTATCTCTCTTCCAAAGACCTCAGATGTCATACAAGGAAAATATGTTACAGGAGTGTGGGTGGCAGAAACAAACAAAACAAAAACAAACCTACAAAACCCCACAAAACCACTCCCAGTTGTCAGGGAGTTTAATAAACTTTTATACTATTTATAAGCTTAAACCTCATTTATAAAAGAGCTATAGGAGGAATGAAAGAGCTGAAGGACAAAGACCATTACGTTGTTTCCTAGATATGGGCAGTTGGATTCTTATTTAATGTCCTGTAGGTGTTTTTAGACTTCAAACATGCACCTCCAAGTAAAATATATTAGATTTCACAGAGCTTCTGGATAAAGACCTTTCTTCTTTGCCACCTCCTAAAAATTTTTATTCTTTTCATAAAATCAAGCTTACAAGTGAGCTTCTTCCTGTGATTCTACTCAGTATATACAGTAGCACTCCAGATTTATGTGCAGAAAACTGTGCATGTCACAGGCATTGAGTCTTCTTTGCATCATATGTACTACAGCCTGGGACTGAAGCCTGATGGACTCTGATCAAAACAGAGTTTGCTGTGTTTCATGCTGTAGGAAGGACTCAAACATCATATGACATCCCCTCCACACACAAAATCCCATTCACTGCAGTGAAGTTCAAAATCAGGGTCTTTTATGCAATCCCCAAATAACATTGCTATTGACCACAACAAATTAACACTTGTGACCTGAAAAGAAAAATATAGTAGCTAATTGAGTTAACAGGGAGTACTTTGACATTTCTTTGCTTATTGGCAGAATTGTTAAAAAAGTGAGATACGAATGTTTTTCCCCCTGTTAGTGTGCAATGAATAAAGAAGAAGGAAATTAAGGAAAGATCTCCAAGGAAGCTTTCAGTGATACACAACAGAGATCAGAGCAGACATTGCTGGAGTACCAGACAGGGTGTGAATGCACATGCCAATGCATGAAAATTCAAAATTCAGTGTTACCATGATACAAGCTGAAGATCATTAGCAGATGGTATATCTAATTAACACAGCAGAACAAGAGAGAAGTGTTGAAATTGGGCTTTTTAGCAGTGTCAAAAAAATTCTAACAGTAATTATTCTCCCTTGTTCCACAGAAGAGACAGGGATTTAATTCTTAAAAGTAAGTATAGTGAAAACTACAGAAAATACAAAAATCTACTTCACAAAGTATCTGGGGCATTAACAGATCACTGCTCTAAATTACAAATGAAAAAAAAAGACATCTCAAAACTGAGGGCCACAAAAAAGCTTTTTCCTTTCTCCAGTTTAAACAATTCCACATGCAGAAACTTGGAAAGGTATTTTTAAGAAAGTACATTCTACACGCCATGCACAATGTAAATGTCAAGCCAGTACCTTGAATTTCTTCCAGAAATTCACAAATAGGTTTTGAAGGTCACAAAAGTCTAGTATTATGCATTTCAGGTTGTGTTTTTGGCTTAAAACTAGGACAGAGCAGTCACTGACTGTGAGGGCCTCCATTGCAATCCAAATGCAGAAGGTTAACCAATTAATAGGAGTATGAACTTGGAATGAACTATAGCAGGAAAAAGGAAGGCAGTACTGATGGGCTGGTCAATGCAGTCTAAATAATAGATGTATTCAGACCTGTGTTTTTAAAAATTGTTGCAATCTGTAAACAGATAGAGTGCTTTAAAAGCACCACAGGCTGTTTCTGGGAATTGAGTTAACATGAATACATAGTCAGAGGATCCTGTTTTTCTCCCTAACATTTTTTATATAGGCACATGACATAAATGGAAAAAAAAAACCAAACAAGTAAGGGAATTTATTTCACATTCTCATGAGAAAATACTGAGCTTTTCTTTCTGATACAGAGCCTGCAAAGTAGTCTGTGCCTTTATCATCATAAAACAATTTATCTTGTATCTGCTTCACATGAGACTTAGCTTTTTAACACAATAAAACAACCATTGTTATAAATCTGCTTCATTAAAGAGATAAGGATGAGCACAATGACCCTCTGAAGAAGGTCAGGCAACCTTTACTGCAATCTCAGTGTGTGGAGGAGGACCAAAGTGTTTATTGTACCTGTTTTGTCAGCTGTAAGTCCTGACCAAAAGTAACTGAGACCCTCATTAAACCCCATTAAGAAATTAATTTAAGCATCCTTTGGGATGCAAATGAAGGACAACATGTGTTGTGCAATGTATGTATGACCAAAGCCACCAAACCCCACCCATAACATGCAATTGTTCCATCCCCTTGGGATGGGCCAAAATTATATAAAAGGGGGCCTTCAGTGCAGAAAAGGCTGAAGGAGGAAAACATCTCAGGAGGGGGAAATTATCTCTGCCTGCTTGTTATCCGTCGATGAACTGTGTCTCTCCTCTTCCTCCTGAAGGGATGCCCTTAGGTGTGCTTTACACCTCCAACTGCATTGTAGCACACCTCAGAATATTCATTTTCATATCTATACCACTATTAGAATATCTCTTATGACACTTCCTGATCTGACACACATTAACACTCTGTATTTAGTGCATTTATCACCAGCAATCCTGAACGTGCTCTTCTGTTGCTTCAATAAACCTCATTACTGTGAATCTGGATTGTGCACAGCACTTTTTGAGTGCAAGCAGACCTATAGTGCTGGACTGGTAAACTGCACCTGTGCTTCAACTTTTTTGAACTCAACCATACTTATAGTGCTAAATTTGCTACAGTCAGAAATTTAACCCAGCCACACCCAGACCATCTGATCTTTGAGGACAAGCTGAGGGGCAAGGTGTATTTTCTGCTAAATTGCTGTGCCCTTGAGGAAACAAAGGGCACTACAGTTTGTTTACTGAGTAGAATTGTACATTGGCTGCACATAAGCTACTATATTAAATCTTCCATTAGATACAGGTTGCAAGAATTATTACAAGAATGAGCTCCTGCAGGAGGAAGATTGCTGTAAGTCCTCTAAGGGCAGGCCAATAAAAGATTCACTTTCATCTCCCACCACACTGATCCCTCTGAAATAGCTAGCCCTTTGTCTTGGAAGAGCACCTGGCTTTACCAAAAAGAAAGGCATATGCCCACAATATGTTGCGGGTAGGAGGTTCCGAGTATTGGCAATTGTTTGTTCTCACTTAATGTTTCAGCTTCCACTAAGTCAGTTCCACTTATGTCACTTGCTTCTCCCTGTAGATGTACGACAAGCAGGTGATCTGAGGGCAGGTACCTTTTAAGGAACTTCAGTTTTTTGCACTGTACTTTGTATTTTACAAGGTATAAGAAAAAAAATATCCTCATCAGATACATAGACAGTGAGATCAGACACACCTTCAGCTGAGTGGTGTGATTGACATACCTGAAGGGCAGGATGTCATCCAGAGGGACCTGGACAAGCTCAAGAAATGGGGCCATAGGAACAACATTAGGTTTGACAAGACCAAGTGCAAGGAGCTGCACCTGGACCAAGGCAATCCTTTATATTAATACAGGCTGGGGGATGAGCAGATGGAGAGCAGCCCTGGGGAGAAGCACCTGGGGATGCTGGTGAGTGAGAGGGTGGACATGACCCAGCCATGGGCACTCACAGCCCAGAAAGCCAAACGTGTCCTGGGCTGCATCCAAAGCAGCGTGGGCAGCAGGGCCAGGGAGGGGATTCTGCCCCTCTGTTCTGCTCTGGTGAAACCCCACCTGGAACACTGCATCCACCTCTGGGTTCCCCTGCACAGGAAGGACATGGAACTGCTGCAGTGAGTCCAGAGGAGGCCAGATTTGCATTTTCTTGCAAACTATTTTCATTCTAATTAAAACAGCCTTGAAAAAACCTCTATTGCTCATCATATTGTTAAGAACGATATTAGTATTACATTGGCAAACTTTTTTAAAGCAGTGAACCTTAGCCTGGCCAAATGTTCTGGGTTTCTGTAAGTGAAATTCTTTAGTAATGCATGCAGTAGAGTAGAGCTTTTTAAAAGACCTTATGATTATTGAAAAGACCATCCCAATAATTTGCTTTCTCTTTACTAGTAATAGAAAAGTGGCAACACTCCTTGGTACTCCAGCTGTTTGAGAAGAAATACAATAGATTTTTTTGCTAACATTTCTAAAGTCAGTGTGAAAAAGGGAAAAAATCTCTCAAGGTATAACTGCTTTTTAATCAAAAGCAGTGCAGTTTTGAAACAGTATTCATAACTTTAGGTGATAAAAGTACATTGTCTAAAAACTCAGGATGCATTTGCAGTCTGTATTCTTATGACTATGACAAGCAAAAAAAATAATGTTTTGTTGTTAAATGCTACTAAAAAAGCATTCTTGCTGACTTGATTAAATAAGTCAGAAAGTGAAAGTAGGAAATGAGGAAAAGGACAGCAATGTATTTGTGTGTCCAAAGAACAGCAACAAAGCTGGTGAGGAGTCTGGAGCACAAGACATGATGAGTGGCTGAGGGAGCTGGGGCTGTTTAACGTGGAGAAAAGGAGACTCAGGGGAGTCCTTATTGCTATCTACAACTCCCTGAAAGGAGATTGCACTGAGGTGGGGGCCAGCCCCTTCTCCCAAGCAACAAGGGATGGGATGAGAGGAAATGACTCGAGTTCTATGAGGGGAGATTTAGATTGGATATTGGCAAAAATTTCTTCGCCAGAATAGTTACCAAGCAGTGCAGCAGGCTGCCCAGGGAAGTGCTGGAATCACCATCCCTGCAGGTAATTAAAAGACATGCAGATGTTGCACTCAGGGACACAGTTAAGGGTGAACTTGGCAGTGTTAGGTCAATGGTTGGACTCGTTGATCTTAAAGGTCTTTTCCAGCCTAAATGATGTTGTGGACCTATGATACACTTTTCATAAAAGGGTCATGGCAAGCTTCAAACTTCCTTGTGAGCAAATCGTAAACAACCAGAGTTTGCAAATTATTCACATTTTTTAAGAAATTAACTCTCTGAAAAACATGAATGTGATGATTATAATAATTGAGATATATTTTTCAAGCAGAGAATTTAGTCATAAAGTGAAACTTGTTTGCACAGAATAGAAAAGACAGCTGACATCGGAATGATTTTTCTTGGTATTAGAATTTCATTAAGTAGTAATGGTTTCAATTTATTAAATATGGGTTTTTATAAAAATGAAGAGCTGAATTTACAAAAGTTTGAGGACTTTTGAGTGTGCAGCATTGGCTTATCCCATTACAAATTCAGCAGGTGCCTGTTCTAAAGCCAAGATCCTGATCAATATATTTCAAAGTTCAAACAGATTCTGTTCATAAGTGTTCTTCCTCAGAATCTCTCACATGTTGAGGACACTCTTTTGCTTAATTAGAGTTGATATCAAAATCCAAGGAAAGTATTTCTTACATTTTTTTTCTTATTCTCAACCCTTCCAACTCATGATGCAAAACATTGGAAAAAAAATGGCAGTAAGGAAAATATTCTGTCTTTAGAGGAAGAAATTTGTTCAAGAGTTACAAGATTGAATCTTTTAAACTAAATGAGAGTTCTGTTCTTTATGCATCCAAGACCTTTGTGTGTGATTTGAACCCATCATCAAATTCTGCATTAACAGCCACCACTTATATGATACCAAAATGTGCATAGTTGAACGTTTTTACTTTCCTTTTCTGTCACCAGTGTAAACCAGAGGTTAGTCAGCTGAAGTAGGGCTAAGTTAAATCACTGAGCATGAATATAGGTTGAGAACCAGGCTACTGGTATTTGAAGACAGATAAAGTCACATAGTATCTATTTGTTTTTTTCCTGAAACCAGTGTTCCTGCAAAGCCAAATGACCAAGAATCTCATTAATTCCCAGGAAAGAGGAGTCAGTTACCATGGTAACACAGCTATCACTGGCTTTTTTACTTGAACAAATTAATTTTTTTCAAAACTATTATAAATACTTCTGCAAATCAAAGAAGAGGATTGGCAAAAGTGGGGTCAAATCTGAAAGCATCAGAGACCAATATTTTAAGCAGAAGAAAATGAAGATTATTCAAGATAATATGACTGGGTTACAGAAAAAGGTAGAAAATCCTGGAATACTATTAGAGAAATAATATGTGAAACAGCAAACAGAAATTGCATAGAAGATATTAAATCTGATTAAATGTGTCAGTGGAGGATGAGGGGAGAAGCTCATTCAGGGCAAAATAAACTCCATTTTTAACTCAACAGAGAACTGGAGAATATGCTTGTGAGAAAGCCATCATTTCACTTCATACTTCTCATCTGACAGAACCCTTCTTATGCATGGTACAACATGTGTTTAAGATCTCTAAATACATTTCTCTGGGAGCAGTGCCCTGTGCAGAGCAAAGAACAGCTGCACTGTGAGGGGATTAAGATCCGACTTAATATTTTGCCCACAATTGGGATGAATTCCTTAGTGGATTAAAAGTTAACCTAAAAGTTCCTGTCTTGTATTTTATGTTACACTTTAGGATAATGAAAATTAATCCAACTGAAAAGTGAGGTAGGACACTATGAAATCCAGAAGAACAGGGTGCTCTCTGAGCACAGTATAAGTGATGGCGTGTCCTCATTTCATTTTTATTTCTCATGATTTATTTTTGGAATACAACTAGATTATTTTCACATTTGCCCTGGTGAATTGCACCCTGCTGCAATTGAATAAAAATTAATTTAAACTGGTACAATGTTACGCAAAAGCTCAGGCATCTGCTTTTATGGACAGATGAGAGGCTTTTCTACCTCCTCCATCATCAGAACCAGCCAGTGAAGTGAGCCTGTATGACATGATAAGGTCATTTCAATGCTCAGCTACAGCCTTTGCCTCTGCAATGTTTCTGGTAATGCTCAGACTTTGTCATCTACTCAGAATAGGATGAGAAACAAAAGGAAATAAACACATTATTAAAAGCTAAAGTTAATGCATTTGTGATGGTAAATCCATCTAAGACTCCACAACATTTGAAAGTTTGAACATGACTTGTGCCACTAAAATGCTGTGCAATTAGCAACAACAGTATTGAAAAAGAACCTTCATTTTTTCACATTTCCTATTGCAGTTCTTTTGCACAAACAGTTCAGGAGATTTTAAACAAGAAGAGGTGTAAAATGAACTTTCAGATAAAGAAATGTGAGACGCTGTAGACTACCTTGGATTTATTTTTTTTTCAGTAGCAATTAAGTTGGAGAAATATGCACTAAGATGTTTTGATAGTGTGGATAAGTGCCAGCTTTTACACTTCACGAATCAAGAAGATATCTAACTTAAATGAAGAGAAGTCAATAAAAACATAAGAGAGCCATTAAAAATGTATTTGAGAAACAAGCTCAGCAAATAAATCTGTCATCAATAACTTGATAAGCTTGATTATGAAGAGAAGTTAGTCCAGTTCATTGATTGATTAATTCTAACAAAAGAGAATAGCTACGTGGTACAAGCAAATTCCATATGAAAGTCTAGCTGGTTCATAAATGTCTCAGGAAAAAAAAAAAGTAGACATATAGATTCTCTACAGTTTTCTGTTCAAAAGCATGCTCCAAATCCCACAGAATCATCAAGGCCTTCCTGTGATTCTCTTCATTTTCAATTGGTTCCTTTAGATCTCTTCCCGCCTCCTTACCAGGCTCTATGTGGAACTCACTGAAACATAAGAAAAGTAAAACTCCACTTAAATGAGTTGATGACATGATGCTAATGATGAAAATTTCCCCAGGCATACTGTCTTACTATCTATTTCTCTTTTCATGCCACAGTTTAATAGTTTTGACTCAGAAATTACCTTTTGGGTTGGTATCGAAATGTCCCATTTGCTTTCCTGCTCAAATGATAACATTTGGGAGGAGATGTGCTACTTTCTGAATTCAAATAGAATTTTAAAATGGTCAATATTTTAGTCGCAATTTTCTCAAGGTGATTTAAATAATGGGAAAGGCAGAACTCAAATTTCATAAGATGCATGGTTAAACTAGGTAATCAGCTCTCACAAGGCATAAAAAGCCTGCTACCCCAGGAATCAAACATTTTCTAACCTCCAAGGAATATTGTTCCCCTATTAATTTTACATGTCATTGCATGAAAGTGTTTGAGCTAAATAATATGATTCTTGTTAAGATATAAAATAAATCCCTGCTTGCCATTATGCATAATGCAGATATTGAGAACTATGCTGTCATTATTTTTCTACCACCACTTTAATGCTGCAAAGAAAAGCACTGAGCACATAGGCAGAAGTCAGAAAGTTCCCACAGAAATGCTTAGTGTTTAAGTCTAATAATCCTCCATTCCTTCTTGCATGTCCATTAGAGTAATTCCTAAATACTTGACTTCTTGCTCTTTTTGAAAAAACCGCATAATTTTTGCTCGCCCTGAGAAATTCCAGTACAATATGAACATGAAATAACAAGAGATGCCACAGTTCTCCAGGGGTGCCATATTAAACCCATGAACACTACTTTTATGCATAATGAACCCTGGAAGAGGCAAAAGCCTCTTGCTCAGTCACTTAAGAGATTGTTGAAAAAGACTACAATGAAAATCATACAGTTTATATTTATGGCATATTTCATCGGGGAAGAAAAGATGAAGAAAGTCCTCTTGAAAATTTTAGCAGGAAACTAATTGTAATTTTATGCCTGGTTTTTGTTAACCATAATGTGGATCATTAGCTGATGTAAGTTACTTTCACTATTCATAATAAGATTTCTTGAAAATATAAAGGTCCTACCTTAGAGAAAGACTTGCCAATTTGGCTAAAAATTCTCCAAGAAATAAAGTATATACTGTATACATAGAGAAATTTAAGTGAATTTTCATCATCTATATGCTGAGGGATACTCCCACAGGAACAGAGAATCTGGTAGAAAAGTTACAGCTGCTAAGCAGGAAGCACAGCTGTACTCAGGCAGTAGGCTGGACAAACCAAGACTTCAGGCTAAAAAATAGGCAAAATATTGGAAAATGTTGGTAGTTAGCCACAGAAAAGGTACCATGTCTCACTTTGCATGTAGGGAGTCAGAGCAATAAACAAATACCTACTAGAGAAATGAACTCTTTAGACATTCTCTGAGCTCTGTGAGGAAGAAGAGTGCCAGCAAAATGGAATGAGATGTTGTCATGTGAAAAGGGGAGATTCCCTCTACCCTTAGTATTTAATTTGTCTGTCAGCACTTCAGGAAAGCTGACCTCCTTGTGCCCAACCAGTCTGTCAGCGTTCTGTTACGGGGACTCTTCACTGAGCAGTCCTGCTGGATCGGACAGTGGTTCAACTGTCTTAATGTGATGGGTTGAGCCTGAGCTGATGGACAGCTCGTTTGACCAGTGGCGCTTTTCGAAATTTTCATATATAAAGGCTGGAGGGACAGGAAATGCCCTCTCTCTTTGGGGTTTGCGGTTCCCGCAGGAGGCGGGGGGGGGGGATGGCGGCCGAGGCTTTCGCTCCTTGGAGCAGCCTCGAGCCNCCCATATCCATGGGAGAGGTGTTTTCCCGGTAACAGCTTTATTTCCCGGGCGGGGTGCTGTTGTACTGGGGCTGATACGGTTTTGGGAGGCCACGGATTGCAAAGGAAACCTCTTTTCTCCTTACTCAATAGAAAGATTCTTAAAATTGTGAATACTGACTTGAGAATTATGTGATGTTATCCTTTGTGCTGGTTTAGGGAAGAAGAAAGGAGGAGGGGTGTGTGAGTAAAAAGAGGGATTTTGCTTTGATTTTCTTATTATTTTCTTTTCTCTTTTAATTCTGTTAATAAACTTTTCATTTTCTTTAAATTTGAGCCTGTTTTGCATTCCTCCAAATCTCCTATCTCACAAAAGATAAAGAGGTGAACTGAAACCACTACACAAATTGGTGTTTCTGCCTGGTTTCGATTCCAAACCCCTACACTTAATCAGTGATACACACCAACATAACATACCAACAAGCATAAGGGAGACTCCTCAGTGGGTGTACTCACTTTATGAACACTCAGTGGGTCTTCCTCTTTATCTGCGTGTTTCCTGTCACCAGCGAATGCCATCACTCCAACAGTTTGCAGAATAACACTCTGTTAAGAGAGTATTGTGACAGGTTAAGATTTGAGGATTGACTGACTGCAAAAATATAGTCAAAGCAATATACAGACAAGCTCTAATCCCCAGTGAAAGTATTCAGCACACAAAGTGTGTGATTCTTACACCAATAAGCTTCTCTTTGGGAGAGAAGACATGTTCAGACCAATCCTGTTAGTTACAATGGACTCTTTCCTAACCCTTCCCCCTTTCTCAACTTATTTTTAAACTGTTTCTTTATGTTTAGGTGGAGCTTGACTGGCTCTAGTCATGCATACCTTTGTTACTGATTGGTGTAAAATTCTCTCACTTCATTTTTAAAGACCCAGTCAAAAGAAATACAGAGCACATGCCCAGTGAGGGGTGGTCGTACCTTGGAAGTGGGTACCTTTGTGATGGTGTGGACTCAGCAGCAGGGCATCTTCTCCTATCTCCCCTTGCTATGCAGTTTCTCAACCACAAAATACCCTCGAGTTCCCCTCCCTGTAAGGATTTCAAGACAGCCTGGCCGGGGTGTCTCCACTCCACTCCACCCTCTGTTCCACCCTGTTTAGCACATGCTATGGTTGCAGATTGTGGGTGCAGAGAATCATCATGGAACAGGTTTCAAGCATGCCAACCACATGCCATCCAGGGAGCAGCAATTGTATTTTACCCTGGAATTTTCATACTGTTGTAGCTTCTTTTAGGATATGTATATAACTTCTTGGTTTCCTCTGATTTTACCTCCAGTCACCTTTCTACAGTTGTAAACAAAGAATGAAAACTAAAAGATAAGAAAGTGTATTTTTACACTAAGGAAAAAAATTAAAACCAAGAAAATATGGTATTCCTATCTTCTGCTTTATTCTCACATTAGCACATCATCAGTCTTGCCCTGTTTCTCCTCTATCTTAATCAGCCTTCCACTAGCTCCCCTTGAAGGAGCTTCTCTAATCTTTGCTCTCATTTAGATCTAGCTACAAAGGCAGGTTTATAGCATATGCATGTACAAACATATAAAATCTGTTGGGTTTTCTGTTCCCCCTGCAGTGAATATTTAATTCACTAAAGAAATCCGCAAAACTAAATTTGCTTTGATTTGATGTACAATTTTATTTCAAATTCAGTTACAGTACTGCGTCAGACAAATTCATGTACATTCTTCTAAAAGACTCTATTGAGTCTTCAATGCCTTTCTGATGTACTGTGCATTTACATGTATAACTTTCTTCACCTATATATTTATGTAGTCAGTAATTTCTTACAATTAATCACATTTTAAAAAATTGACCACACTGTTGGAAGAGTACTGAAAACAATGTGGAATTGTTCTGATATTTGGAATCTAACCCTGCATATCTCAGATACATAAATAATTTTATGAGTTCGGTAGAACTATTTGTGCAACTGGTCCAGTGAATCTGAGAGTACTTACAATCTCTGTGAAGTATAAGTGAGCTGTTACTGGCATGAAAGGGTAGAACAGTTGCTTCAGCAGAAATGCCAGGAGTTTATTTTGGAGGCTGCAGCCACCTCTCTGGTTTTGTTCATGTTTGGGGATTTCTTGGCCATGCTTCATTAAAAAATGAAGCACAATCACAACAGTATTGTTAACAAGAGACTTTGCACATTCAAGACAAGTGATTAGAATTGCCACCCTCCCAAATGCATAGGTGATCACTGCACTGATTCCATGCTTAGCCAGCCCAGGCCTATGCAGCCAAAAAATAAAAATTGACTGTTTTGCATTTATAGTTCTGTTTATTCTTACAAACCATCTGAAAATCAAAATAAATACTTGGATTCCTTAATCATCTCCTCAAGAATCCTAGTTTCCAGTTCCAATAAGTTGTTTGTCAGCATTAGGTACTGGACTGGTCTCCAATAGTTATCATGATGTAATTTCAATTTTTTTAAATGCATCTTTCCTTCCCACCTTTCATGAATTTATTGTGTATAGACTGATCTACACGTAAACATTGCTTGGGGATCATTATTCTATTCAAAATATGAAATGGAATATAAATGTTTGATCTTCCTTGGATATCTTTGCAAAATGTATTATGCATTAAAAATTACACAGTTACAAATTTTAAAAGTTGAAGATACTGTGAATGACAACTATCCCCTAATCAAGCAGCTGTATAAATGCTTCTTTTCCCAAGAGAAGGAGTCCATCAACAACATGCAGTGTTACAGTGGTACAAGAGGACCAGATTAAGTCTCAGTAAAATCTCAATACAAAATGCATGAGCTGAAGGTTGTAGATTAAGTCAAAGAGAGGCAAGAGATCACCCTATTTCCACTCCCACTTGGGACACAAAACAGACTGTTCTACCAAAGGTTTGGATGAATCACAAGAAAGCCTGCTGCCTTAAGGATGCTTCAGCATTGCACTGTTAGTTCCACCCACAGTATCACCTTCTTATTTAAAAAGATTATTTGTCTTTCATCATACAATCTTTTACAGCAGACATTTCAAGTCTTTAACAGACATTATTCCATCTTTCTTTAACTTTTTCACCCCTAAAACTCACTTTAGGATGGTTGAAGTAACCACTATTATCTGTCTCATTTCTGAGTCTCCTCAAAGGTGCCCTCAGCTCTACCATTCCAATGAAATTCTCTCAGAAAATTCACACTTCATTTTAAGGACAGGATCACTTAATCAATGTTAAGGACTACATTTTCCACAGACTAAAGAGAGAGAGAGATCAGACTGGCACTCTCAGATCATATTTCCTATGTCTGAAGTCTGGAAAATCAAGTTCCACTGCAAAAGACAAATTTAGGACATTTATGAAAGCACTGCCTAGCTGATTTCAGCAGGTATTTTACCAAGCTTAGGTTTGTAATGATCAGTTCCTTAATTTTAAGTAGCCTATTAAAAAAATAAGAATTATTATTTTTTCAGTGAATTATTTGTCTCTTTTGTAACAAATACCCAATTTCAAATCTTGTATAGAATGTAGCACAAAGAGAAAAGAGAAAGACATCTTCTCCCATTGTGGAATCTTCCCAGACAGGTTGCTAAAATTCAATGAATCAGTTCTTCAGAAAATGTATTCAGAGCTCTTCCTACACCCAGGACCCACGCTATCCTAGATTAGAGTTCAAAGTTTCCCACAAGCAAAAAACTCCAAGTTAGAGTCAGTTGCAGACATGAACTGGGGGAAGCATCCCACTCAGTATTTTTTGAAAGATTTTGAAGACCCCTGTCTGATGAATGTACGAGAACAATGAAATGCTACTGCAGTGGTCACAGCAGAAGTCTTGATTATATATATAAGGAAGTTGTTGGATAGGGGAAGCGTGTCACAATTCTTGTTCCATCTGTGACATTTTCACAGATTTTTCAAGGGAAGTTATTGTAACTGAGACAAGTATCTAGACATCTCTGCACACAAGTGTAAACTGCAACAAGTTTTAAAAGATGAGGGGAGGGAGGTGAACAGTCAATGGACCATGCAAGATCTGCTCTCTATAACATGCAGTTCAACAAGAACATTGCCAAATTGAGCTGATGAATCTGACAGCAACATTTGTCTTGGCAAACATTCCTCTTCATACCCTGGATCATCCAGCCATGAAAAAGCACATACAGACTATAATTTAAAGAATATTGGCCTAATCTGTGTGGCTCACTAGTTGAGAAAAATTCAGCCTGCCTGTCCTTTCTGCAGCATAAAAAAAGGAAGAAAAAGAATAAGGATAGAGCATCCATGTCCTGCAATCACAAGATTACTAAGGTAGGGGACTGAGACCCTGTGCTTTGAACACTGCTCTTTTAGAACATGACAACAGCCTGGGAAGGTACTCACTGAAACCCACCACAACAGGCAGTGTGGTCTTTGAAAACAATAACTTCAGGAAGTCCCATAACTACAGGACTGGTAGACAGATCTATATTAGAAATACACAGAAAAGGCAAACAATCAATAATTCACTGTCACACGAAGAACTGTCCTGGACCTTTCCAAGAACACAATAAGACTTCTTTACAACTTTCTGGGGAAAAAATTTCACTGTTAGAGATGCTTTTGAGGACAAAAGCAATCACAGGAGTACTTAGACTAGTAAATTAGATATCCATCAGATCTCAAACAGTTCATAAATACTATCAGCAGCACTTTGCTCCCCCATGAGGAAAGCAAGTAGAAGTTTATTACAATGCCAAGGACAGGGATTGTGCCAGTAACAAAGTCTAAAAGTATCTCCAGATCTCTCGCTTATGATCTTCTGCTAGACCCTAAGATTATTAATTTAACAGTGCCTATCATTGTCAAAGATATTTTCTTTGGAAGGTTTTCTGCCAGAGTCATCTCTTAAAACTACTTTTCTTTTGCCAAAGTGTAAATTTAAAGACAATAAAAAGTATGGGAATAAAACAAATACACAAAAAATATATTCTGGACTGTATAGCAAAATTCCCAAGCAATAGTGTATTTTTCCTCATTTACACATTATATTAGGCTTTGGTGAATTAAAGTGTATTCCCACTTAGACTCCTGCAGTGCAGAGCTAAATGGAATACCACATTCATTTGGCAAGCAAATGCTAGGAGGAGGATCTCACCATGGTCCATAATTAACTGTATGTCTGAATATTTTGAGTAGCTAATGTTTTATTACAGCATAAACCAGTAAGAGTTCCTGTGACAAGATCCTTAACTTAAAATCATTTCAGAGCAAGTAGATAACAAAGCCAAGGAAAGGTAACCAAGGTAGTATTATTTTTTATTTCTACTTTTTTGGTAGACTAAAGGGTTTTTTTCTAATTTTCCTTGTCATATGTTTGAAATGGAACCAGGGACTTGGAAAGTCAGCTGGAATTTAGACACTCTGCAGACCCCATACAGTTCTGGCTCCACTTAACCATTGGCCTTAGCACTTTCATCAGTATCAGTGCATTGCCTGTGTGTATCTGTGAATAGTATCTCTGAGGAATATTCATTAATAATGTGCAAATATATTTTGACAAAATGAAAGAACCATTAAGAAGCATGTGTGATGACAATTATAAACAGGGTGAACTGAACTGCAGCTTTAATATAAATAAATTTATTTTTGGCTTGGTTTGACATCCTACAGTTTTGAGATGCTAAAGTTAGCCAGAACTCGCAATCTCTGTCGTGTTCAAATAAAGCAGTTAAACAGGCAGTGTCTTTTCATTTATAGTCTCGAATAATTAAAGATTTATATAATGTTCATTATAAGTTTCTAAATCTTTAAAACAACCCCATAATCTCTCCATTGATATCCAGCCACAAAACACTGTTCTGAAACAGGTGAGCACTAAGAGCAGGCAAGCGTTCCAAAACTCTCCCTTTAGCAGGTGCCAAGCTCCAACATTCACCCCTGTCCAGCTCCTGCTGACTTGTTGAGCAGAGTGCAAGTCATTTCATATTTGAAATACACCACAGGGAAAGGACTCTCTGGGCAAAGTGATGCAGTTTGACAGACCAATATGTAGGTCAGAAGGGATGCATACTACGTTGCTGTTGTTAACGCCAAACTCTGAAACAAAAAGAGAAGACATACATATATTAATCAGGCACACTCAATCTGAAACAGGATGATAGATCACTCTGATTTTCAGCTCAGCTTACATCATTTTTTATTGATTTGGAAAGCTGTGGCAGCAGTTTGAGGTTGATGGAGAGCAGAGATATTAATAGAAAGGCTTCTATCTGGACGGGCCTCTTTACATAATCCGATGTACAGGTTTGAAAGCAAACCAGTGACTCCAAGTCAGAAATACAATTTAATAGGGAAAAGGTAAAATAAATGCAATAGTACAAAAGCGAACCACTGACAAAGTCAGAATACAACCTGGCACCCTGTCAGTCAGGGTGCTGGTAGCAGTTCAGATGAAGTGGTCCTGTTAAAGCAGTGATCCTGTAGAAAAAGAGTCTGGTCTCCGTCTGAAAGTCCAGTGGTAGCTCTTGTCCTCTGGAAATCCAGTGGGAAAAGGCTGTCTGTGGTGTTTGGAATCCTAGTTTATATTTAGGATGGAATGCTTGGTTTCTCCCTCTGTGTGGAGCTTCTCACAATGGGATGATAAGGCATTGATGGGCCCATTAACAAAAGATTGTCCAGAGGCAGTTATCTATGAGCCATGGGCAG
>VZTH01002044.1:0-32218 GCA_013397815.1 Aleadryas rufinucha
TTTGTTTTCAAACTAGTACAACACAGTAACAAGCTTCAGGAATAGACCCCTGATTTGCCAAGCCTTCAGAGAGGAAAGTTGATGGCACAGTACTGAAATAATAAGAGGTTATAGGAGACTACAAGAATAATCTAACCCATAACCTAATAAAACCTGATGGATATGAGTAGTGCCAAAACCACTTACCAGCTCATAGCTGCTAGGAAAAAAGCAGGGTGTCACCACCTGGAATAAAAAAATTATGATAAAATAAGGAAAAAAAGATACTACCTTTGGAGATGTCCCATCTGCATTGATTGAGCTCTGTCCAGACAGTCAAAGAGGCACCAATCAGAGCAGGTGCAGAACCTGAGTGTCCAGTGCTGCCCTCAGATGTACTATCTACTTTCAACTCCCTGAAAAGTTAGCACTAGCTCAATCCAAACTCGGTGCCCTGCTCACATATTCTAATCACTGAAACAGGTTGAAGAATAATGCCTTCCCTCACATCACATATGCAGGGAAACATGAAGGGTTTTCTCCCTTCCTCTATCCTTTATAGCATACTTTTATCATCACCTCAGTTTTCATTAATGAGTAAGTAATCTGCTTTTCAAGAAATCTAGCACTTCAGCAGTTCCCAGCACCTTACCCTTGGTTCTGGAACTGACTTTGGGTCATGGGTTTAGCAGAGCAAGCAGAACAGATATTCTGTGGACTCGCATATCTTCAGAGATTTGGCTCCAAATTAAAAATACGTCCTATGAAGAACATAGTCTGTATACATCACACCAAAAAAAACCCAAACCACCTTGTTTTGATATTCAGAAATCAAAACACAAAGAAAGCCAGGAAAAGCATGACTAACTTGGATTATATGATGATCTAGGGAAAACCAAGTGTTAGATTATTTCTACAATCTCATATAGCAGGCACCCTCAAATCTCACACATATAGCTGAAAGACTGTAGGTTCATCCATTTACACCACTCAGCTGAGCTTCAACAGTAATCATGCATGCTCACTTCAACAAGTACCTTGAGGCTAACCCCAGTGAAAACTGTTTCATTTAACATATTCACCTTCATAGTTATGGCTCTCCAGGACAGACTTGCCTCTCAGCCAGCAGAGTGGAGCCAGAAACTCTGCAGTAACATCTGGACAACAAAGGTAGATTTTTCTTTCAGAACAGTTCCTGAGTCCTATGATGACTCAATTCATGGTACACGGAGTCAGTTACTGAGCAGAGGGGGCCTTGCAACTCACATCATTTGTTGTCCTTAGAATAATAAAAAGAAGATGCAGCCCGTGCAACAGAGCAAGCTGCAAGAACAAAAAGAAACATCAGTCCTGTACACAGCAGAGGCAAAGAGTAAAAGGGGCTACTACCTGACTACACAAGGACAACCCACTCCAGCTTAAACACTGAGGAACAGCTTGTAACCACTAGCACGGAAGAGACAGCATTTGTCCCCATAAACGGTTATGAAAAAGATCCATCTCCAATTCTCAACTCTTCTTAAATCAAAAACTACTTATAAAAAGGAAAAAAAAAAAGTTTTTTAACTTTTAACACTGTTTCTTAAACTCCCAGCTCGTTCGTGATCTCTAGACTACCCCTAAAGAAAACAGGACAGACTGAACTCTTGCAGTGTGTCTGCTCTCCCCTCTGACTCCTCAGTGCACTTGCAAGTCCAAGGTCTTAATATGCTGCATCTCTGCAGTTCATTTTGTGACTGCCACTCATAATTCACTACTCTATCCAACCAAACACCCATACTTCCATACATGGAAGACGTTAACTAAGCTGTCATAATAGCATGCCTACTGCTGGAAGCAAGGATATCATCTGCCTCGGTGACCTCTTGCCTGACATAGCATGTAAAACTTCGTATGCCACCTTCAATTACAACCACCAACTCTCCTTTCAAGCCCAAGTGACAAACCACCAGGCAGAGCAGTGCCCAGCTGAAAGAATCAAAGCCACATGCACCCTGCACCACCACCACAAGCAGCAAACATCTGCATCTAGGGCAAAAAGACTGTCCCCAGTTGTCCTGACCATGTGATTACCTCGTACTTATAAACTGGTTTGGCTAGTGTTCTCATTAGCAACACCTAAGATTAAAGTAGATAATCATGAAATTTCAACTACTTTCCTCTCACTGCATATACTGGGAAGAAAGAATTAATGGAAACACCAAAGGAGTTGGCAGGCTGGCTGAGCAGTGCAGTGGAAGAGATGAACTAACATTACATGCTCTTGTAATTAATAACTGGAACCACTGCGGAATAAGATTGTCATCACTGACATACATAAATATTATCTCTGCTCTCTCCTTTCCCTCCACTGATCAAAACCCTTGAGGAATCAAGCATATCTTTACCCCTTTGGCTAACTAAAACACAGTTCTGCTGTAATCTGCTTGCTAATTACAGCTGACTCACTGCCTAAGAAAAATCCCCTTTTTTCTGACACAAGAACACTGGGGACATCCAGTGGACAAGAACTTCAGAAGAGAATTGCAGATCTCTGCAGATTTGCGGCATCTTATTCAGGCAACTCTGGACTGTAAGAAGATGAGAGCTAACACTTAAAGTAACACTTGATTTTTTCTTCCCTGAGCTCCTCTATACCTGAAACAGCTATATATAGCAAACTGACTATGGAGAAAAATTTCATCTTCTTCTGGTTCTGTCTCTTCTGCACTTCCATTTTACAGAAATCAAGACCCATGTCAAAGACTTTGATGCTCTGCTGCTGGTTTTGAGCTAGAAACTCAATGAACCACCCAAGATGCTCTGACTTCTTTTCCTTCTTACTCCGTATACACAAATAGCACATTTCTTCCCAGATGAAGCAAAATAGTCAAGATCTTGCTGTATATCCCAACTTCAGTTCTCATGAGCAGTTGAAGCAAATTCTTCCACTGTTAATCCAGACACAAGTTAAAAGCAAAAGAGTCTTTTAACCTGTTAACAGATAACAGAGGTCCAGATGTCCAAACAATGACGTCCAAACAATCTAGGTTGAGAATATATGAGTGGCTCCAATTCTTTTTCTGGGTTTTCAAAGGTCTGGGACATGCTAAAAAATAAGCTTTAGAGAAAAAGTATACAGCTAAAAAGCAAAACAGCAAGACTTAAATCCAGTGACAACGCAGAGACAGAAAACCAAGTATAACTGTCTCATTCATTGGTTTAAAAAGTTACACACTGAGTACCAACTGCACAAAACAATAAGCTTCAGAAAGACTATTCTGGTCCACCTACCGAAGCTACAGCTAATCTTAAAGACATCTACAATAACCTGGTTTCAATAGTTTTTTTTATTCTTGTCAGAAATATACTGGATAGGCATTAGTGTAATATTTCATAGGTCCATATCAAGGTAGATTTAGCTGCTGTACTTCTGAACATTCACATATTAACAAGCAATATCAGAATATAAGAAAGCTTTGCCTACTTTCAGAAATAGTTACCTCTTCAGTGCCTAGCACACAGACATGGAGGTACGCTATTAGTCTATTCACAAATAATCAAGCAAATATTTTAAAGACAAATTACCTGTTCTTGCATACATAGTTAATATGAAAACATCTTCCTGGTGTGATATTTCCTACATTGAGCCTTACTTTGAAAAAGTCCCATATTGATGCAAAAAAAATTTAAAATAATTTTTTTGATGAAGAATTCTGACTCCAATGAATCTGCAGGTGATTTTTCTTCATATGATCGTAACATCAGTCACATTAGTTAATGAGTAACTGACTAACATAAGATAAATGTTAAGTCAAACAAAAAAAAAAAAAGAAGTCAACAAATGGCAGGATATCTGGCACGAAGGAAATAAAATCTGTCCTCACTTGCTGTAACAGCGATACAATAATGCTCCCCCCAATGCGGAACAGTTCATTGGCTGGGATATCCAGTAATTACATTTCAGTGATTTTTTTTTCACTTCCAGATGCATATTTCATTTTTATCTTCCTTCCTTTTTATTTTCTTTTTGCAAGAAGTATATGACTTTTCAGAGGAAGAACCATCTTCAAAGATGAGCCAGTTATTACCGAAGGTGCATTTCCAAGTCCAAATCTCAAACACTATTATATTGCTTTTGCAAAAGCAATTTAACCACTTAGCTATAATGAATCACTTTCTTTCAAGCTACAGTTCTATCAAGTAGAAATTCTGGCATGCTTGCCACAGGTTATGTGTAACACAAACTACGTGCAGGGGGAAGAATCGTCAGCTATAAAGTGACCTACTAAAAAACCTGTTCACACTAGTTCACTACTTATCACATTACAAAACTGAGGAGAAAGGGTGAAAAGACCAGCAAAATGAAGTCACTGACATCCTGCAAACAGCGTGAAGTTATAGCCACATTAGAGATTTTCTGAATGTTACATAGATGACTTTCAGGAGCCCATATGGTAAGCTCATGGATGTATTTAATATGAATCTTTGTGTGTATATATATATTATATATACACATACACACAGACACACATTCATACACACACACATCTTTTTTTTCTTACCTTTTTTTTTTTTTTTACAGAAAACACACACACCTATTTATTCCAATCTACACCTTTGGAGTTAAGCCTGGAAAAAAAAAATTTCTGCTTAGTTTTCTTCTTCTGGCATGCCTGTCAGTTATTGTTCCCCTTCTCCAACCTACCCTCCAAAACACTCATGACAAATTCTGGCTTTCTTTCATGCTGTGGTATTTCATTTTGCAATGTCACAGTCCTGACCTACATCATGAAAGTTCTTCAATTCTCTGAAGAACGCATACAAGGAAAAGACACTTGGTATATAGGTTATTTGGGAAAAGGATAAAAAAAAAATCCTCTAATGAAACAGAAGGTACTTTTAGAAGCAAAAAATGATGAGTTTCTCTTGATAACTGTAAACTAGTGAATAGACATGAAGTCCCTCCCTTCTTCAAATCATGGGATTTTTCCAAAAGAGTTCAGAAGCAAAGAAAAAGAAAGTCAGAATTTGGGTGTTGCTAACAGGGGTTAAACCAGACAGCAGGAACCAAGATCTTAAAACTAGATTTTACTGGACTTTGCACTAGCCCTCTGCACTGTGGTTTAATTTGCCAGTTTGAACTGTAAATGCTAGCTAGTGCTCCTTCTAATTTAATCGATGCAACAGATTAAAGAGCTTTATGAAGTAGGCTGAAATTATTTGACACAAAAAAATGCAAAAATATAGTATCTTTACTCAAAATTTCTCATTTTGCTGCTTCTTTAGTTTAAAAAAATAAATCCTAATTTTGACAATTGTATATATCTTTTTGAGAGTTAACTTCTGCCTTCTTTGTATCAGATCTGACTTCTCCAAGCTTTATGAGGCACAGATTACTCAGGGAACTATGCTACCCTTTCAGGATTCCATGTGTATTCCATTTTGGTACAATCCCCAAGAGAAAACATTCTTCATTTGCAAAGCCAAACAAAACTTGCAATATTACCAGGTGGGGAGGGGGCCAGGAAGCAGAGGAGTTCTTTGTTCTGCCAAGGTTCTCCTCTCCCAAAGGAACAAACTACCAGCGTGGATTGAATTTTCTTGAATGGAAACAAACTGTGCACCAGACCTGTTGCACCTCAGAATTCTGGACCTATAACATATGTATTGGTCTGATTTCTCAGGGTTCCAACATCTGACCAATAGTCATAAGAGCTACAGGCATTATGGTTCCTATGGTCGTAAATGGCACCTCAGTTGACAGTATGAGAAGTGTTAGGGGAGGAGACAGGAGTTTTCTCACAACAAACTGCAGATATCACTGCTCAGCCCACAGGTTTCACTGCATCTAGTGTATGTCTAAGGTCTGGGACAGATCTATCAAATAAAGGGATGAAGATAAGATGAAAGCAATATTTAAACAATAAGCATAGGTTAAAATGGGGAAGAAGTGTGTTACTTATTTTTTTAATACATATTACAGGGAAGAAAGGAATGGGGTAGAGAAGGGCACCAGAAGGCAGCAGTGTCAGTCTTTTCTACTCAACATCACAGGAAGATATGAAGGTAGAAGGCACATGTCAAACTTGTTGGTAAAAAAGCAAAAATCAAAAATCAATTTGGGGGTTTTTTGGGTTTTTTGCTTTATTTCCCTACAGCTGAAAACCATCCATCTACAGGATGATTCTCTGCATCTCCCTAAGGCAAATTTAATGCTTAAATGTATTAAATCACAAGAAGGAGAAATAGCTCTTTGCATCAGGCAATACTAAGATGCATACAGCAATTTAGCACAGGCCTGGTTTCAATCTGCAACAGAAGGTCTGTAAGAATCATATCAAAGAGGCAGTGACCTCTCCAGTAGGACGTTAATAGAACATCTTTGCAAACATTGCTGGAATATGCTGCTCAGCAAGCCAAGGGAGGCTAAAGTAGCCCAAAGAGTTATGAACCAAGTAGGACCCTTCCACTTTCCCACAAAAAGTGGGAAAATGTCATATTGTAAAGATACAGTCCCCTCTATGAGGCCCCAATTCACCCATTTTTGACATTGAGAGCACTTTGTTGGAGGTTGACATGGAAACACCTGAATTTTATGGCATTATTTCTGACTTTCATATATCACAATACTGGCTTTAATAGCTTTCTAGTCATTTTAACAAACTTCCCTCCTCTCAGAACACATTAGAATAACGTTTTAAACATTTACAATCCAAATCTATCTTCAGTTTTCCAGCTATTCAGAGAAGAGATAATGCAACAAAACTATATAGAATGGCATTTAAATACATATTTTATCATCAAAATTACCTCTCCCAGACCAAGACTGAATCTGCTTTATTATGCTTTAACTATAGGAAGTATTTTATTTCTTCAGCTACACAGAACAAGAAAAGGGAAGCAACCTTTTAGAAATAACTACTAGTAAAATACTATGAAATGCCGTATTCTCACACAGAAGTAGTAAAAGCAAATTATAACAAAGCTTAGACATTTCAGTTTGCTCATTAAAAAAAGTCAGAACTTCTGGGATAGAGCTTAATGTTCATAATGGATAATACTGTCATTCTGTTTCCACCTAATTGTGGTTCTTCATGATGTCTGTCATTCAGTTTTCAATTTTTATCAAGTAAGTAAGGCAATTCCTTGCTGTTAGAGGTTAGAGTTTTTCCTTTTTTTTTCTGTTTCTCTCAGGGAATTTTCTCCCATGTGTTGCCTAAGAGATGATACCTATGACACTTCAGAGACAAAAGATGTGGCTGGGAGGAGGAGGAAGGGGAAGGGTGCAGTTTGCTACCATCTCTTAACTGGGCGGCTTTCTCTTGGGAAGTGCAGAGATACTGGGAGATTTTGGCTGGGGGGTGAAGGACTGGGCTCGGCCCTCGCACTCTCTCCTGCTCTCAGGATCAGAGGGGAGATGGTCATGGTCTTAGTGCAAGGCTGCTGCTACAGGGAGAATTTGCTGCCACTGAGGAGTTCTGTCCCGCACTATTTCTCCTTACAATGGAGTGAGCCTTTGCTCATAAGAGCAGCTCCGATCTCACTGGAAAGGACCCTAGCCATCTACTTGGGGGCCTCAGGGGAAAACCTGGGACCCTGACCCCGACCCCCTCCAGAGGGAGCATCTCCTGTCTGCTTGCGGGAGCCCAGCCGCCACTGCCCAGTCCTGCTGTTTCCTACCACCGCTTTGGGCTTTTTTTTTGCTACATTTTAACCCAACACTTTGCATCCACCAGGACACCCTGCGGCTCCTGCTACAGCTTTGGAATTTTTGCTACACTTTGTTTGCCACCCTGGGTGTGCTCACCTCTGCTGTACTATCCTGCTGCTCCAAGGTTCCTGCCACAGTCCACCATCNGACCTGAGAGCCGAGAGAGGCTGGCACTGGGTTACTGCTTCTGTTTGGTATCACTGCCATAGCTGTTGGTGTTTGTTTGCCTTGTTATACATACATATATGTAAAAGTAAAGAACTGTTATTCCTATTCCTCATACCTTTTCCTGAAAGCCCCTTAATTTCAAAGTTATAATAATCTGGAGGGAAAGGGGTTGCATTTTCCATTCCAAGGGAGGTTCCTGCCTTCCTTACAGACACCTGTCTTTTAAAACCAAGACAAGAACTGTTATTCCTTTTCCCATATCTTTGCCTGAAAGCCCCATAATTGCGAAGCTATAATAATTTGGAGGGAAGGGGGTCATATTCTCCATTCCAAGGGAGATTCCCACCTTCCTTGGCCGACATCTGTCTTTCAAACCAAGACACTCGCAATGTAAGGCTGGAGTGGCTCCAACTTTTTCAGATGCAATATTGCAAGAGGGAATTCGACCAGTTTTTACGTGCATGCATGCTTCATCAAAATACCCAGCAAAAGCAACACAGTAAATAAAAGCAGCACAGCAAAAGCAATATAGAATGACACAGCAATGGTGCAAAATGCTATACATCACTGGGGCCCAATGCATTTTGCCTGCTACCCAATTACAGCCCTTGTTGATGTTCAGAGTACCCTTCAAGATGTTGCTGTTGCCTTTAGCTGTAATAGTGGATGCACAGGCAGTGCATTCAGTAGTAGCTAGGAGTACAATGTAACTAAGGGTAAACAACTTTTTATAACAGAAACTGAAGAAAAAAGGAGTGGTATATTCTTGTAAACTCCTTAATTCCCATTTCTCAGAAACAAATGTGGCATGAGCTATATAATGTGATCTAAGGTAGCATTCCAAGCAGCAGCAATGTAAAACACATCATTCCCAGGTTCTTTGATCCCACTTTCAAAGGCTAAAGGATGCCTTTCTACTTCTCTTAAAAAAAAAATAAATAAAAAAATGTTACACAGCAAATCTATGTGAGATCTCTTGCATCTATACAAAAAGGATCAGAGCTAGTCAGCAAATAACTGGATCAGTAAAGAGGTTCTTCCCCAAAACAGCCAGAACAGCATAGGTAATGGGAGGATAAAACAACAACCAAACAAAAAAAAACCCCAACGCTCCTAAAAACATTCTAAAGCATCCTAAGATTTCTAGTAGAAAGTTCACATCCATCATGGAAAAGTAATGCATCCATATTATGGTGGTGAACAAACACAAGCAGAAATCACGTTGTTTCTTTCTTTCACTAATATCCTCTAAATATCTTTTCCTCTTGCCAACAGATTTATTTATTTTTAATGAAAATCAGCAATGAAAAAAAAACCTCGAAGTTATACATGAACGTTGGAGGTTAGGATTTTTCCATTTTTTCTTTTCTCTCAAGGAATTTTCTCCCATTTGTTGCCTAAGAGATGATAACGACTGGTATTTAAGAGAGACAAACGATGCAGCCAAGGAGGAGGGCGAGGGGGGCAGCTGGCTCCACTCCCATAGCTGAGGGGCTTTCTCTTGGGAAGGGCAGAGATAATGGTGAGATTTTGGCTGGGGGGTGAAGGGATGGGCTCAGCTTCTCTCTCTCTTCTGGGATCGGAGGGGAACGGTTGAGTTGCTGCTACTGTGAGAAGAATTCGCTGCCACCATAGAGTCCAGCCCGACACTGCTTCTTCTTTCCCATGGGTGAGCCTCTGCTTGTAAGAGCAGCAGACAGTGAACTGGGACCTTAGTAACACCCGATCACACTGGAAAAGACTCTCACTATCTACTCAGGTGCCTCAGGGGAGAAACACGGGACCCTGATCCCCTTCCCCTTCCTGGAGGGCATGTCTCCTCAATTGCGTGCGGCAGCTGTTACGGAGAAGCCCAGCTGCTGCTGCCCAGCCTCGCTGATTTCTGTCATTGACTCAGGCTTTTTCACTACACTCTAATCCAGCCCCCTGTGTCCACCCAACCCCCCCTGCCCCTCCCAGCTCCTGCTAAGGCTGCAGAGTTTTCTGTTACCTTTTGTTTGCCACCCTGGGGTGTGCCTGCCTCTGCCATCCCAGCTGCTGCTCCGAGGTTCCTGCTACAGTCCGTTTCACCATCTGGACTGGCACCAGGATCTGCTGCCCCTGTGAGTTTCCAAAGGAAGCCCCTTATCTATCTCTCCAGCCAGCATGCCCGCCATTACCCATGTGGAGAGAGGCAAATGAGCTCACACCACAGCACCCTCCACAGCCCCAGAGCAATTATCGCACCTGCCCTGCCCGGCCGGGAGCCAACAGCGCCCCTGCCGGCTGTGGCTGTAACTACAGCAAAGGGGAAAGTGACAGCAAAGAGAAGGCTGCTGTTGGGTTCCTGGGTTTGTTTGCTGTTGCTACCATTGTGGTTATTTGTTTGTCTAGATAGATAGATAGACAGATATACATACTAGCAAAGAACTGTTATTCCTTTTCCCATATCTTTGTCTGAAAGCCCCTTAATTTCAAAGTTATAATAATTTGGAAGGGAAAGGGTCACATTTTCCATTCCAAGGGAGTTTCCCGCCTTCCTTGGCAGACACTTGTCCTTTAAACCAGGACAATATACCAGCTGGGTCTTACACAATACAACCAACTAACCTGAAACCATATATACTGATGGGTGCAGAAGTCATGAGCCTTAGGGAGTAGTCAGAAAAAAAAAGACTCAAAGAAAAATTCTGAATTCAAGCTCTGTGATGACTGACTATTTTCTCTGAAAATCAGAAAATAAGCCTCTTGTAAGAAATAATTGATTATTGAATTCGGTCTTGTTTTCATATTTTTTTTTAATATTCTGTAACAAATGGTAATAATTTCATTTCAGTTATTCAAAAATCATAAAACATGCCAGTATCTTGATGTTAAGCTATTATATACTTTTGGCACTCCATATACTACTCTTCAACACTCAACACCCAAATGGCTGGGAGTTGAAATGCCAGTTTCCTGTTTTAAACATAAGGCATACATATGAAACTATTCGTCTCCAAAACAAGTTTAAAGAATCACTTACAACAGCTTCCAGAATCATTTAAGTATCATTATTTCTGGAAACTAGTTCTATGTAGTACCTACCCAAGCAAATCTGCCAGCTACCAATGTTATCAACAAACCAGATTCTTTCTTATACAACTGGGAGAATTCCATACTGCAAGTACTATTTGGAGAACCAAAGCTACTGTGCAAAGAGAGATCAATTACATTGTCCGGTCTAACAAAAAGTACATCTTTCTACTAAACTGTTTTGCTTCTGCCAACAGACCACCATTACCACAGCATTACTACAAATCATTATTGAATGTATATAGGTGATTAAACCCCTTAAAAGGTAATACTTTACTTATAAACTTAATTACCATTGTGTATTTTATCATCTTATGTCATTAAAAAAAAACCAGAATTCTGCATTTACCCAGCATACCACACAACACAGGGATTTTCAAATGCACATGTACCATTTTTACTCAAAATGGGAGATGCTCAGCCACCTGACCAACTTGTATTTACTAGAATTCCCCAAAATGTCCTGAAAAATCTCCGAGTCCTTCACAAAGCAGAGATTCTTCTCTTGAATTTAGTTATACACCTTGCATGCACTGAACTAGACAAATGTTTGCATAAAGCCAAATATCAAGGTAACAACACAGATATTTGGACTATATCTGTGGTCTCCAGAAGAGACTATAAAATATGCTGTCTTAATAGATAGAAAGTACTAATCAAAAGTTTAAGTTAAAAGAAGGGAATATTACCCCACAAAAGTGCTTCTGGCAAAATAAAGCCCTTCAACGCTGCTAGATTTAGACTGAATCTCTAAGTGTCTCTGACTTACACAAATCCAGCAATGGGGAAAGTAAGTCACATGAGACCATGGAACTACTGATCTCATCTTGTGTGAAAGGAACTTGAAGATTTTCAAAAGTAAAAAAATCTAGTAACAAAACTGAACTGGGGGAATCTACAGTAATCATTGAAAATTAGTAGTATGCTTATACTTGTTATAATCCAGTGCAAAAAGTTTGCCTTTAAATCTCTCTTGCTGTACAAATTTTATATATACATACCTAGGTGTGTATACACACGCATGGGGGCTGATATACAGGAGTGCATATAGATACCTTATTCACTCAGATACATTTTTTTCTTTTCTGGCAGAACTGTGTGGTTTGTATTTCACCCCCTTAACTTGATGTTTTCAACTCAAAACATGGCCTCCTGTGGGAAGAATGAGAAACTCAACCACTGGTGCAAAAGTTTTCACTATATTGGGATTTTTTTTTTTTAATTAATGGTAAGAACAATACCCCAGCAAGGCATCTGATTTAATAATCATCTTGTTCTTAATTAGTTCATACAGCTTTTGTAGTCTCAACTTTGAATACATGTAGATCAACAGCAAGAAGGGAGGCTAAAAAACATGCTTACCTTTTCTTCACATTTCCTGTGGCAGGCATACTTGCAAACTAAAACAAAAATAAACAAAATATATGACTAAAAGAGTAAGTGGATTGTCCCCTCCTTTTCTTTAGATCAGCTTTCTACAAGAGATCTGGCCAAACTCAAGTCTGTTATATATAAAAGTATTTACATACTTCAAAACACAACTAAACTAAAAGAAGACATGCATTTAGTTTTCATCCATTCCTGAAAGATTAGTTAATTACAGCTGCATTATAAGATTTGTGCATTTTATCAGCTCATGATAACGTATTTCTGGTTAAACATCATGGGCTGAATATTTTGACGCTTACCTTTAAAGCTTCACCTATGACAGAAGTGTTAACATTTAAATAACACAGATAGTAAGATAAAATTGTTCCCAGTGTAACCTCTGAATCTTAGTCATATCAGCAGTCTCAAAGACCTAAGAAAAGCAGGTTGACTTCAAACTCACAGGCAACTAGTACTGGCCAGACTGTAATTTCTGATTATGAAATTGAGTTTATACAGTGTTGCAAACAATACTTTCAAGAGGTAAGCACTTGATTTCTTTTAAATTCATACTTCCTAAGAGCAGGAAAGGATGAATTGTACCAGCAATTTTAGATTCAGGAAACAGCATTTAACTTTAAAAGTAGCCAGATGAGCAGTGATGTAACTATGATGCAAAGCACAATAGCTAGAATCTGACACAAGCTGGGTTTTGATTTTCCATATGTACTTCCTTCTTTAATCTAAAATTTGCTTTAATTCCATGCAGTGTCTATCCTTTGGGTTACCATGAGCTAACCTGTATTTTAAATTTAGGAAAAATTTACTTATTCGATCTCCAAGATCAGTAAGCTGCAGAATACCATAGAGGTTTAACTGGAAGATTAACTGGGGCGTAACCTCAGACCAGTGAAGCTGAAAGCCGTGCTTGTTTCTTGGTGCTTCCACAGCAGCCTTACCCAACAGGAAAGATACAACTACCAAGGTGTGAGGTCAGCAAACACTCATACTCATTTCAGATTCAAGTGCAACAACTGCTGAATGAAAAGCCTTCATGCTCCAGTCACTGCTCAGGGGAAAAAAAAGTAAGGCTTACTGACACATCTTCTATTCTATCTTGTACATGCTATGTTCACTCATTTTCCCCACATTTAAGTTAGAAGCAAATTCTTTGTTCAAAGTGCTTTACAGGATCAAGTTTCTTTATTCTCAAAATTTATTAATGTTCACACAAATACACAATTAGCATTGATAACGATCTATACCATTTAAAAACTATTAATTGTAAAGCAAATGAAAGACTGCTCTTAACCCATGAGGAAAAACTTAATTTTCTTGCATGACAGCATAGGGGATAAATTGCTAAATTCATCAAGTGATTTCATATACCAAAACTGTCTATTTAGTAGAATCCATATTTTAAATCAGTATGATTAACTTTGCAAAAGACTAACAGATGCTCTAAAAATACAAACACACACTGTTTATTCTACAAGCTACTTTGAAATTTCCTGCAAAAACAAAGATAACCACCAAAAAAAAGTAAAGAATAAAATGGTAAATCTGTCAGAAAGCCCTGCTATTACAGACAAGGTCTCATCTACTTTATAGATGCTTAAACCTAGATTACTGTGAGGCAAGATGAAATACAAAACAGATTTCATTCAATTTGGTTCATGTAAAACCAAATATCACCAAAACACAAAACTTCTATTGAAGATGTTGATTTTTTTTAGTTTCCATGTACAAGAAAATCAGTGTTTTCTGTGCTTATGTAACCCAAAAGTTCTTACAGTCTTTTCTGTAAATAAATCACTCAAGTCAGACAAAAACATAAACCTGGATAGCAACTTCAAGACTGAGTATTTCAGGAGCATCTCATTCAAATTCATAAGCAACACAGAAATACAGCATAGAAACTCCATACATAATTAAAGCGAGAACACTTCACAAAGCTATACTGCTATATTTACGAGATTCAAAGGAAACAAAAGACTAAAGCCTCCAGAGGTAATTAGTCAAATACAGTCAGACAAAGCTCTCTGACTGAAACTGTGTATTTTTTCAGGTGTTTAGATTTATAACATTCTGAGCATAGAGATCTGATTCACAAAGACTGCTTCACTCCTCCACAGCATCCAGAAATACTGTAATCATATCTAAATCCAGTACTTGCATGGATTAGATTGAGTTAAGTCACTACCTTCTCCTCTTCACTAACTAATAAAGCTGATTATGATAACAAAACTGGATAGAAATAAGCACTCCAAAAGGAGATCACCAACTGTGCAGATGCTGGGAGCAAACAAAGCATTTCTTTGTGCTCAGATGCAGAAAGCAGGTTCTCCATCTTCCCTCTCAGGTGAACTTCAAACTACTCATTGTATACGTTGCCCCTAAAAGGCACAAGAGCTACATCCCAACAACAGAAATGGATCCTCAGGCATAACTGATCCAAATTCTAACACCCTTTTCTTGACAGGTTTGAATTTCACTAGTTTCTGTCCAGAACAACAAGACTTTAAATGACGGGGCCCATTTTGACAGACTGTTCTTTGCATTTACCAGGTGCTCAAGTGTTCAAAACATTTTATGTAATTTACATATGTCCTACAGAGGTACAGCAAGCATCACAAGTTTTTGTTTGCTGGTAATATTTTTAGGAATACAATGTTCTTTATATGTGTGTGTGTACATTTACAAATACATAGATGTGTGAACATATGTACACAAATACATAAACACATACGTACACACACTCCAAAAAGCACAAAAGTCTTGTTTTCAGTAAACATACACTCAGTGGCTAAAACCAACTTTAAAAAAACAAAACAGCCCACACACACACACATTGGCGGGGGCAGGGGGAGGGCAAGGCAGGAAATGTAGCAGCAGCATTTGAAAGAGAGGAAGATATTAAGAAAGTTCTATGAATTGGCTATAAGAAAGCATACAGGCACGTCAAGAAAGAGTGAATGGAATAAGGGCCATGCTGCAGTGGTCAAGTTTCTGAGCATAGACAAGTACTGGAGAGAAGCATCATTGCCTTTCCAGGCATATCCTTTCACAATGCAATTCACATGGGTTTCTCCATTACAGCTGCTAGCATCATGAACAGTGAGAGATCCCTCCCTTCACCAACACTAGCAAATTAAACATTTACCCATAAAGAGAAATTGAGTTGCTTGATATTTCATTATTTAGAATTCATTGTGCCACAGCTATGATGAATTCTAAATACAACAAATTCTGCTACATCAAAGAACTGTGATGCCTAGATGATTGCACCCCTTCAGACCAAGGCTGGATTTAGCTCAGCCTAGGCATTGACAGTACTTTCAAAGAGAGAGATTACTTCAATAATTAGATTGCCAGAGAGACTGCATCATGTTTCAATATGCCAGCTTTTTTTCATGAAAAGCCTTGAATAGCAGAGACGCACTTTCAGAAAATTTCTAAGGCCAAAAGAGCAGTATTGCACCATAATTGTGCAACCTATGTCTTTTCAGTGCAACAAACATGCAATACAAAATGGTATGAATAATGCAACAACTGGTGGGCTGGTAGTATGCTACGGAAAATACATGCAACTTACATTTAAAAGATCTCAACAAGCAGCTTCTATTGAATGGTGGCATTCTTCAGGCAAAGCTTATAAGTGAAATGGCAATCAGCTCTTCACAGGACTACAGCCTAACTGCATTCAAATTTTAAAATGTAGCTGCAACAGTTCAGAGGACTTAATGCCATACTCTGCAAGGCTACTTCAGTTCTTCAGCAAAACAGATGAATGTCTGCATCCCACACACAAGCTCTCATTAAATACCAGACTTTCCAAATTTATGTTCAAGGATTCTGGCATCAGCTCCAAAAACAACTGTTCCAAGCTGGCTAGTAATAAAATGGAGACCAAGCCATATTTAGTCAATTTACTGCACTTCAAAACAGTTCCTAAACAATAGCTCCAAGAATTCATTTTCTTAAAAGGGGGAGAAAAAGAGGGTAGGACTTTTTTTGTATCAAAATGAAGATATGTTAACTCCTGCAAGTTACCAATATTGCTGCCAGGGTAAAGAGAGAAGGATAAGCATAGTGAATCATATTTTTTAGACTTAAGCTCCAAAAGTTTTGTAAAATGGAAGTTCTGCTTCTTACATTCTTGTGTGTAAGAAGTTCTCTGAAAACCAGTAGCAATGTATTTACTAAGCAAGAAACTAATGCTGTAAACTAACCACAGAATGATTTATGGACAGGACAAAGAGCTTAACCTTTCCTCTGTCTGGTAAGGGCTCTGCACTTTGACATATTTAAGCATTTAAGGGACATATGGTATAGCAATATGTTTCATATATTCCATCACACTGCACATGTAGTAAATACGGCTGGTTTATGAGGACAACCTTGCACTTAACTACAGCTTTTATCAAGTGATTCTCTGTGATAAGTTTTTGTGTGTTTGTTTTTAAACAATACCGTGGATTGCAAGGGTAGAAAGAAGATAATTCAGGAATCCTCTTGGGATAGAAACTTGTGTATAAATAGAGAATCTAAGAGATGTAACCCAGTTTAATGCCTTTCTAATCCCTAAGAAAAATTACTTGTTCCAAAAACATACACTGTACAGGCCTGGATATTAATATTTAACTTCTTGGTGACAAAATAAACTGGAATACCAAATCGTAGGCCTAGATGTTTGAAATATGCTTTCTTTCCCTCAGCATCTCCAACTCAGCAAAACAAACGCATGTTAATAAAGATATTTGACAGTAACAGAGTCCTTGAAAATTCACAACAGAATGTAATCTAAACCAAGCATACAAAAAGATTTGTGTAATCAAGCCTTAAGTTTTATAGTTCCCAATTCCAGGCTTCTCTCTTAATACCAGGAAAGATGGATGTCAGAGTGTCGCAAAAGTGGTAGAGCCCAGCTACTTTAATATCTAGGCTAGTGATACTGCTACTGACCAACATCTCACACCTGCAGGAAATGTCCTGCACAAAATATCAGGCCTGTCATTGGCACTGAAGAAAATGTGTTTTCTTTTTGTTAAAATATCTTGATTTGGTTTCTGAAAATGCAAAGTAGGGCCACCACAACAGGATCTCCTCAGGGCAGTGGAGGAGAGGAGGCTATCTATGACCAAAAGCTCCCAAATGGCTGCTGGCTACAGTAAACCAGTCTGGTTGAAATGGCTTGGTGGATGAAATGTTGCTACAAGTGCAGCTTGCTGGCTATTTTTATTTCAATAAGCGTTTAATAATGTTGTGATTAGATTTTTAGAAAAAAACTCACACGACCACACTTTTCTGCTGACCTGTTCCTACCAACTTTGCAACAATTCAACTCAAAAAAAAAAGTCAAAAGGAAAGCAGCATGAAAATCAGATGCACAGAAATTACCTGCAGCATTAAAAATACGCAGGCATGCAATTTTGTGTGAGGCAGTTTTGTGCACTTCCTCCCCCACCCTACTTTGTTTAGGGGGTGGGAGAAGTGTAGCCTAGCTGGAAATATTGGTCTTTAGATGCAGAAGTAAACACTTCTATTTTTAAGAAGTTACCAGAGTCACATGCCAAAGATGTCACAAGTCTAATGGCCACATTACAGCAACAACATCTGCTGGTGCATTTTCTGTGCCTCAAATATTATCCTTGATTTTCTTTTGTTCTTTTTCTCATATTCAGCCAACCATTGTTTCTTCATCTGAATATTGCTCCCACTACTTCATGACAGTGACAGCAGACATTGTTTTTGAAGATGAAGGCTAACAGACAGTTATGGGAAATTTGTGCAGAGCTTCAGCATTTTGTTAGTTGGGGTGGCCATACAGTGTTGAGAATGAGCCTTCCCAGAGATCAAATATTCCACTTGATGTTGCCAACAACAGCAGTGGAAAATCTTTATTAAGAGAAAAATATTTTGGCACTACAGCTGCAATAGCATGTCCTTTCTTTTCCTTTACTCCCACCTTCTTCCTGTCTTGTACAAAAATCTTGACCACAAAAGGCTTACAAAGGCAGAACACTAGCAACAATGAATATGTTTCCATATTTTTTAAAATACTCATAGAATAAGTTTCTCCCATCTTTTTAAGCTGTGCTTGCCAGTCAATTAGGAAATTGTTATACCTTACTGCAGTTTAGAAACAAAGGTTATTTTTAGACCTCCTCCTTCCAGCTAAAAAGATAACCCCATGTTGCAACATTTCATCCACAAAACCATTTCAACCAGACTACGGTTTACTGTAGTCAGCAACCCACATGAGACCCAAGAAATGGCTGGACTGTCTCCAGGTTTTTCTTCTCTCTTCAGCTGCAGACAGTGCAAGAACTGTCAGCTCTCAAGAGCTTGCGTGTCTGTGATGGATCTTGAAAACATATCCTGCATAAATTATGCTAAGAGCAAGGATCAAAGAAAAATAAGAAGAGATCAGCTTAAAATGGGTGATCTCCAAAATAAGTAAGAAGGCAGATGTTGCTAGATTATGTGGATAAGACTTTACGGGCCTGGAAGTTCTGATTCACAGCTGTTCTTAAGCTCCTACAGAAAATATAAGTGACAAAGACCCTCACCAGATGAGAGCATCATATAGGCTATGAAAAGGAAATCATCAGTACGATCCTTCAAGTACTTACACAATTGTAGGCATGCTTTCCAGGTGTGTTTTTTAAATCGCATTAATGACAACACATGAAAATGCTGCACAAAATCAGTTAACAACTCTTCCTCTTACCTATTTATAGGGTTCAAATCCTGACTGTGTCTAGGAGTTATGCTTGTAGCCTGCCTTAGTGTCTTGAAGCTTTCTTCATGTACCAGAACAAACTCTTCAGTATTACAACAATTTTCTTCACCCATCTTTTCTTTAAATAAATTTTATCTTCCTGTACATTATTTCTGTCTCCGTGGTGGTTGTTCCCCCTGCCCCACCCCTTGTTTTGAAGCCAATTAGAAGGGTGAAGTTGTTTTTAAAATGCATCAATAATTACTTTGAGGTTCCTCTCCCCACATAGCATATCAAATTAATCACATTCGAATTATATACTCGAAAGACACTAGCATTTCATTTCAGATTTTCCCATTAGAGCAGATAATTCTAATTTCAACTTATCCTTAGGAATTTTACGTTCCCTTCAAGTGGGCTAAGCTTATAAAATTGCAGGAATATCAGATGAAATAGCAGTCATTGGCTTTGCTGGTAACAACTGTGGGGTGGGGGATCAAATTTACTTTTTATTTAATTATTTATTAGCCATAATAAAGAGAAATTACAGCTTTTTAGAAAGCTTAGGGGTTTAAACATTAACTTTAAAATAAATTACATAACCACAGATCAAATTCTGGTGCGATTAAATTGGTGCTTCTGAGGCAAACAAATAGGGAACTCAGGTTCTATAGGTAACTTTCTGAAACAGCATGTAACAGCTGTGAACACTAAATATTCCATAGAGGTCTTTGCCTCGTGTACTTTTTATTTTTAAGTTAGTAGGAACTTACCTTAGAGGTTTCTGCCAAAATTCCTCCCCTCTCCCCAAGTTCTCACTAAGGTAACAATATGCCATCAAAGGATGTCAATTTTACTGTCTCTCTCAGCTCCAGAGTGAGTGTGTTCAGCCAGAACGCTTATATACCACTTATGTAATGCCTACTGATTACAGTGGCTTCTTTTGCATCTCTACATGCTCCAGTAAGTCTTTAATCATCCTTCCCTTTCATGTCTTTGCTATTGTTATGCACCTAACTTCCATGATGCACATAGTTTCCATGTCTCACTATCTACGCTCTGCACTGAAATATTAATGCATATCTTGTAGAGTTGTGTTAATTAGAGTACATTTTACTACTCCAGTGGAACTTGCTATTTACTGTGTGCACCTTTTGTCCAGAGAAGAGGGACTGACAATCCCAAGCTTCCAATGCCATAGATGGGCCACAGTCCACATTTCTTTTTTCACTCTCCTCCTTCCCAGGACAGTACACCCTGTGTCACTCATGTCCAAGTCAACACCCACCCATTTCTGAGGGGTCACTAAAAAGGCTTCTCTGCTGTGACCAGATCAATTAATGCAGTCTCACTTGGACATTCTCACAGATGACTTTCACAAACAACACTGACAGTCAAATGAAATTTTACAGCAAGAGCCTGGGTCCCTACCTAACTCAGCCTTGCTTGGGCAATTTGTAATCTCTCTTCCTTAGAGTTCACCGAAGCTATGAGTTATTAATCTGCTCTAGGGACAGCAACAGACCATACCATTTGGTCCTATAACCTGCATATCCTGCTTNGTAATACACCCATGTAAGCACCTTACAGAATCTTATTTCACAAGGATCACCCCATGGAAATCAGACTGGTACAAACAATCCTACCTCACTACACACTTTGCCATTTAGAGCCAACTGTAATGCCACTAGCCCAAGCAGGACACAAATTCTAGCTTTCTAGTTCGTCAATTCAAATTCAATTTCAAGCTTTCTAGTTTGTCTGCCAGGACTGTAACAAGAGACATGCTTTGCACATTAGTAAGATGCTCATAAGTTATTACCAGTCTTAGCACTTACTGAAAAACAGAGTATATAAAACCACCTGCAATATAATCATATAAAATTAAATATCCATATATTTACACACACAGTATGCCCAAACAATTTGTCATCTCCATATGAGTCTTAATATAAAAATGTATTTTGACTCGTCATAAGCAATGAATTTGATTAAATACAGAGGACTTTTTCAATTGAGTAACGCCAACTAACCCAAAAGTGAGATATTAAGTGGATCACTAGCCAACCACAAGCACAGTCACAAACAAGCAGGTGAATTTCAAAGGAAAATATCAAACCTCTTAAAGGAGAAAAATAGCTCAAATTGTCTTCAGATCTTGACCGATGGTCTATAAGCATGTGAAAGCACTTGATTAAACACANCTTCTTTTGTATCTCTACATGCTCCAGTAAGTCTTTAATCATCCTTCCCTTTCATGTCTTTGCTATTGTTATGCACCTAACTTCCATGATGCACATAGTTTCCATGTCTCACTATCTACGCTCTGCACTGAAATATTAATGCATATCTTGTAGAGTTGTGTTAATTAGAGTACATTTTACTACTCCAGTGGAACTTGCTATTTACTGTGTGCACCTTTTGTCCAGAGAAGAGGGACTGACAATCCCAAGCTTCCAATGCCATAGATGGGCTGCAGTCCACATTTCTTTTTTCACCCTCCTCCTTCCCAGGACACCCTGTGTCACTCATGTCCAGGTCAACACCCACCCATTTCTGAGGGGTCACTAAAAAGGCTTCTCTGCTGTGACCAGATCAATTAATGCAGTCTCACTCGGACATTCTCACAGATGACTTTCACAAACAACACTGACAGTCAAATGAAATTTTACAGCAAGAGCCTGGGTCCCTACCTAACTCAGCCTTGCTTGGGCAATTTGTAATCTCTCTTCCTTAGAGTTCACCGAAGCTATGAGTTATTAATCTGCTCTAGGGACAGCAACAGACCATACCATTTGGTCCTATAACCTGCATATCCTGCTTTAAATTTGGAGGTAATTAGCAGTTAATTACTTAGGAAAATAGTATGGTTTTCTGGTTTGTTTTCTGCTGTTTCTTGATGAGTCTGAACCATACATACAACAGATTCAATGCCATCTTAAAACAGTCCCACAGAAGACAATATGATTTGCTGAATCAGTCCTCAAGAAAACATATAAGTGTACAAACACCACACAGAAAGTAAATAGTGATATGATGAAAAGCTCCTTTAATTTGATGACAATCTTTTCATCCTCTCAAAGACTTCTCATGTTATAACATCAATATGAGTAGATGGGTATGCCTGTTGCCATAATTAATGATCTTACGGTTAATCAACCAATGCTCATTGCCACAATTAACTAGAAGATAGTTTAGTTATGTTGAAATTACAGTATATATATNGAGTATATAAAACCACCTGCAATATAATCATATAAAATTAAATATCCATATATTTACACACACAGTATGCCCAAACAATTTGTCATCTCCATATGAGTCTTAATATAAAAATGTATTTTGACTCGTCATAAGCAATGAATTTGATTAAATACAGAGGACTTTTTCAATTGAGTAACGCCAACTAACCCAAAAGTGAGATATTAAGTGGATCACTAGCCAACCACAAGCACAGTCACAAACAAGCAGGTGAATTTCAAAGGAAAATATCAAACCTCTTAAAGGAGAAAAATAGCTCAAATTGTCTTCAGATCTTGACCGATGGTCTATAAGCATGTGAAAGCACTTGATTAAACACAGATACTGCAATTTTATGAGAATATAGTTTCTATCATTAACCTGCTCAATGAAACAGTCCAGGACTTATTTACTGTAAGCCAATTAACAATTGAATGAAACATATGTTAACACAATTTACAAGACAAAAGTTATTATACATCTGTATACATCTTCTTGACTTACAAATAAGTCACGAAGATTAATTGTACTCTTTATTACACTCAGCTTGCACATAATACCATTGTAAGAATTTCTCTGCTCACAATACAGTTAACAGCACATGCCAATTTAATTTGGCACCTCTGGCTAACATTTATATACGGTTTAAAGTAAGAACGAACTAAAATTCTACAAGAACTCCTATCTGGATCCCTCGAACATATATTTCCAAAACCATTAGATTAACAAGAAGATACTCAGTTTATTCAAACAACCATTAATTGCTTTGCATTCAAAAATTAGTTTATGGAATGCTTGTATTGCATGTAAATCCTCACTAGCCGCTAAACCTAAACTAGGTAACTTAATTGTCAACTGAAGATGAGGGGAGTTTCATCAAAAGACATCTGTAGAGTGTTTCAACTTTTCACACATGTTTCACCCATCACATCAATGTTCTAAGAGCTATGAAATAATACTTTATTATTTAAAATTACTCAAATCTCCCAAAGCTGGTCTCCAGTTTTTTAAATTGCCAGCAAGTCTAGAGATTCAGGAGATTCAGAGCTCTCTATTCTACACTAAAAATTATGGCCCCACAACACAACAAAGATAAATAATATTTTTTAAAAGCAAAGGAAAATAAAGTAAAAGAAAATTTTAACATCTATTTTATATATATAAAATATAAAATAAAATTAATAAAATAGAAATTCACACGTAAAGACAGAAGTTACATCTTTATGACAGCTTGTTTACAAATATGGTAAAATACTGAATATTCAACATTTAGGGTAAGTAGCTTAAAAAAAATAAAATCAAAAGGTTTCTGTAACTCTAGTGGCCTTTTGCTAACCATGTAAATGTGCAAGATTATTATGTATTATTTGCTTACCCATGAATTAAATTATACTGTACTTCAGGGAAAATCAAACCAGAGCATTCAAGTTTGAGGTAGTGCTGAAGAGACATGGGGAGTCATGTGGTCCTCACTTACTGCAAGATATGCAGGTACTGTAAAAATCAATCAACAGCTGTTTGTCCTTACTTCATAATGAGAATCTGTATCAAAGACAAACATGCTTACTATGCAGAAAAAGAGCCAGGAGCTTCCCTTTCTTCAACTCTCTCTTTCCTTTTTGCCACTGTTTTTGTAGAAAAACTGTAACTGAGTATGCTTTACTGGGATGGAGTGAAGCATGAAAGGATAAAGGGAGACCATTCAAGGGTACCTTTCATTCAATCGTTTATTGGTCACAGTAAGTTTTTACACACCACATTTGCAAGACAGAGCTGAAAAACACATCCCCAAAATGACTACCACATACTACTAAAAACCTACACAACACCCAGTTATGGTTTTTTTCTTTTTTCTTACAACAAGTAGATGATTCATTGCTAGAAAAGAGCAAACACTACATACTGACCAATCTGGAGCTTTCCCCTTACCTCATTTCGCTTACATGCAACTTTCCTTTAACTGGTAAGATACAGTCTGAAAGGAACCTGCAGTCTGTACAAAGAGCTGTCAATTTTTGAGAAGAAACTGTTAAAAGGGAAGATTTTCTCATTAACAGACAAAGAAACTATTTCTTAACTATAAGCTTTTCTTCTTCCTCCCCTCCCTGCAATGCCAACTTGCAACATCACAGAGAATTTACCAGAAGCAGCAGAGCAGCACCAGGATTTGGCTCTGAAACAGCTAGTTTATTTTTCTTCATATCAGTACAAGTTTCAGAGTACTAGGATATATTTCAAGTACCTGCAGTGCTGGCAAGGAAAGAGACAACTTTTAGTTCTCCCTTTCCCAAAACTATGCCTTATGAAGTCCATGCTGTAAGTTAAAATACAAATGAGTTCTTACTAAATTGAAATTACGTGGAATCATCTCTTCACTGCGTAACTTCTGTTTGCTCCCATCCCACAGGTAAGTATCAAACAACCATCAATCAAAATGTAACAGTAGCAAAGAAGAATGGTGGGTCTGCCAGATGCTCACATCAACAAAAGAGGCTAGGTAATAAAGTCAAGGGGCTCCTTCTGAAAATTGCACCCAGAAACCTAGAGATTATCCCAGACTGACTTAGATATAGACACAGATATATCATCACAAATATAATGTATTTGAATGGGGAGTGTGTTGGAGGGAAGGGGCATTTAAAAGACACATAGATGTGGCCCTTTAGGACATGGTTTAGTGGTATGCTTGGAAGTGATGGGTTAGCACTTGGACTCAATGATCTCAGAAGTCTTTACCAGCCTAAATGATTCTACGATTCTGGTTCTCTCCTGATACAGTACTGTTTACACTGAACCTGATCAAGAGGGTCTTCAGGCAGTTCCTTCACTAAGCAGTCTTCCTTCCAAAAATACTATTTCTGCTAAATTGAAAACAACTAAAATATATGAACTTTGGAACCAACCTCCAGAAGGACAGAGAGAAGAAATATTTTAAAGGAATGCATACATAATTACTACTCCTATGATGACAGCTATAATGCTGAATATATAGCTGTTCATCTGCAGTCTGCACCATAGCTCAGGAAATGGCCACATTCCTTCCACAACCTCTCATACCTCCCTCTCAAACCCTCAGCGGGATCCTAGGGTGTCTGAAGATTATGGAAGTGGGAAGATGGGAGAAGGAGATCCAACTAGAACCTGAAATCGGCACAAACACCTCTAAGTGAAAACAGCAACTACTTTTTAGATGAACAGACAATAGCATTCTCATTCTCGGAAGTAAACCACGCATATAGCAAATAAAGGAACTGTTTGATTAACATAGAATGATAGGAGTCAAACATTAACCAGGCAGAACCAGGGGATCAAAAGCCCTATCCCTGGACAACTTGCAGAAAGGACCTATTGAGCTTTCCCAATATTTAATTTTATCACAGGTATCCCATGGAGAAGAGGGAAGGATATGCAATTCTACACAGAAAGGGAGAAGAGTGAGGGAAAGCAGCAGGAATGCGGAGGCAGGAATACCACAGGCAGAAAGTCTCTAGTCTGTGTCATCCAGGAGATCTTTATTCTTTCTGTGGGTGATTAGACTGAACGACTAAGGATTAGACAGAGCATAATGCAAATGGAAAAATTAAAGAAAATAAATAGACACTGCTCTTGTGATTTTTTTGGAAATTACCATAGATAAAACCTTCATGTCTCAGGGAGCAAGGATCACACACTTCCTCATTTGTAGACTGAATTCCAGAAGCATATGTCATCCACTGTGCACACATCACTCATATGCTCCTCACAGACCCTCCACAGGCACTGCCTTATTCTGTCTGAATGGCACAGTAGTATAAGTACATGATTATACAAGTCCAATTACCTACTACAGCACCCTAGTCCCTGACAGTAGCAGGGAACATTATTGCACAAAGGAAGGAAATAAACCAAAGGTAACTTAGTCCAGGGGGAATACCAGAAACATGGATTCCTAGAAACTCTAACATTAATATAAAATAATTTTCTTTAAAAAGCAAGGAAGTAAACACCACATCATGTATTACTCACCTCTGCAGGAAATTCCTTGGCTATCAATTACTTGTTTGCAGATTCCACAGATACTGGATTTCTTAAAAGACTTATTTTTGAAGGTGTGAGACCTTGAAGCTGTTTCTTGAGGCTGGAAGCAAGAAGAATAACATCAGATCTTCACTCAGTTTTTGAGCCATAATTTTAAGGGAAATATAAATAATTTTAAAATAAAAATAACTGTAGTTATTTTTAGTAGTTACATATAGTAGTGTATATGTAACATAATTTAACAGTATACTTTTATATATGGTATGTTGCAGTGTGCTGTGGCCAGCAAGATCAGGTGGACCAGCGGGTCCAGTGGTTTGATGCCCACAAAGCCCAGGAACCCTAAGGTGAGGGTGAGAACCCAGAGGGCTGTGCAGGGCATGCAGATCTTGCTCCCACAATGGGCCACCGTCATCTCCTCCCCTTCTTCCCTATATTTGGTTTTCCTTCTGGAAAGCTCTGTGTTCTTCAGTCCCTCATCCCTCACTGGCCCATGTTAATCCCCCCCGCCTACCCTTATTCCTATTAGTTAAACACCCTTCTCCCTGCCTCTGTAACGCCCCCTTTCTGTTATATTATTGGTTATTATGTGCTTTCCCCTCCCATTCTGTAGGGGTATAAAACCTCATGCAAAAAGCATTTTGGCGGTTCTTTGCACCCATTTTTGGATTTCTTTTGGCATTAAGCCTTCTCCTCTTACCCTGAAGACCCCCCTCCGCCTCATTCCTGCCTCCTCCGCGCGCCTTTTCCATCGGTGGGCAGGGCGAACCCGAGCTGGAGCTTCGCCTGCCCTCCCGCGCCGCGACAGCCTCCATCTCCCCCTCCCGTGCGGGCGGGTGCCCGGTGCGAGTGGTCACCTGCTAGGCGGTAACAGCACCGTGGCAATGGTACAATTTAACAGTCATGTTATATTTAGCAGTGTAACAGTAGCAACATGAAAGTGCTCTTGCTCGCTCTCTCATCCTCACTCTTGTTCTGTAACATAAGCTTTCCACTCTCAAGTGTGGGAAACAACAGAATGTGAGGAACCTCTTGCACGTCAGGACATGGCCACTGCAATTTTCATCATAATTTCACAATTGACTCTATAACTTATCTTTTAAGAGGAAATACAGAATAATGTCTGTGATATGACCCAACAGTCTTCTAAGGTCTCATCTACAGAAAAACTAGCATTGGTTCAGTTTAAACTGGTTAAAAATACCATAACAACTGCTCTATCACAGTAGCCAATTTAACTAAAGCTAACTTAAAAATCCTTTTGTTTCTTTCCTACACTTTTTTGTTTCTTTCCTATACTTTTCCTATAGTGTATATTTCCTAGAAATATACACTAATTTAAAGTAGTATTATTTCCACAATAGCTGAAATACCATATTAAAATGTAACACAATTATGAAATTTCTAGCGGGACAGAATTCAAAAAGTCAATACCATATTTGTAATAGATATTTTATGGCTTCTGTAACTTAGGAAACATTTAGGTAGAAAAACAGAGGAGGCTACCAAAAGCCTTTGACAGCCATTATCTTTTCTAGATGTATAACAACATTCATGTTCATTGGCAGACTTTTTGGAAATATCAGTTACCTATTCAAAAACAAAAATACATTTCACCAGACCATGAAAACCCCCAAATGCTCTTCACTTTTCCTCATTTTCATTTCACATTTGCACCTTACTGTCCTTAAAAGTACTGCAAACAAGCCTGCATTCAACACTAACACCTGTGCTGAGCTTTAGCAGTACAAACATCTAGAAGCAGAAAGCTGTCCCAAGGCTGGACCATTGCAGCACCCGAATTCCACCCATATGTCAGCTGAGAAAGTTTCCCAGCATGGTGCAATGCATGAGGTAACATGGTAAAGAGGTATCACAAGATTTCTTTGTGGCTTTAAGCATCTAAACATGGCTCTAGGCAAAAGGTTTACTGACTCAAAAAATAACTACAACACAGATACATAACAGGCAGAAGAACAGTCATAAAAATCAATGACACTTTTCAAGTACAGCCTCCACATGGGCCTATCCAAAACTCCACAGAAGCCCCGAGGAACACAAATGGCAACAACTGACCACACTGAGCAGTCTGCGGGCTCAGACACCCCATCCCCAGTGGGGATTCACAGTCAGCTTGATTTTAAGAATAGCTTCAGGAAATATTGCTGGTCTTACCCACAGTGTAAAGCCAAGATAACTCACTTACATCCATAAAACAATAAATTACAGAGACTGCAGGAATAAACCTTAGTCTGGACTTTCAGTGGTAAGGTGTATTAATTAGCAAAAATTAGTAAATTAGTGAGAGAAATAATCTACTAGTCCACATCCTCGAAAGCCTGAAAAAGTGGATGAAACACTTGAGAAATAAGAGTGAATTGTATACAGTGCTTCATAGTGCATTGGGTTTGCATGGCCAGGTTTTGGTGGGTAGGGTGGCTACAGCAGTGGCTTCTATGAGAAACTGCTACAAGTTTCCTCCATGTCCAGCACGGTCAATGCCAGCCAGCTCCAAGACAGCCGCTGCTGGCCAAGGCTGGGCCAAACAGAAATGGAAGTAACGCCTCTGTTATAACATTTTAAAGAAGAAAAAAGTTATTGTGCAGATATAATTGTGGCCAGAGAAGAGCAGGGTGAGAACATGTGAGAGAAACAGCTCTGCAGACACCAAGGTCAGTGGAGAAGGAGGGGCAGAGGTGCTCCAGGCACAGGAGCTGAGATTCCTCTGCAGTCTGTGGTGAAGAACATGGAGAAGCAGCTGTGCCCCTGCAGCCCATGGAGGAGACCCACGCTGGAGCAGGTAGATGCCTGAGAGGAGGCTGTGAACCTGTGGGAAGCCCATGCTGGAACAGGCTCCTGGAAGGGACCNGTGGGAAGCCCATGCTGGAACAGGCTCCTGGAAGGGACCTGCAGACCTACGCTGAGGAGCCCACACTGCAACAGGTTTCCTAGTAGGACTTGTGACTCCATGGAGGACACACACTGGAGCAGGCTGTTCTCAAAGGACCCATGGAACAGTGACCCACATTTCAACAGTTTATGGAGAACTGTAGCCTATGGGATGGATTCACATCTGAGGAGTTTGTGGAGCACTGTCTTCCATGGGAGGGACCTCATGCTGGAGACAGGGGAAGGACTCCTCTACCTGAGCAGTGGCAGAAATAACTTGTCATCAATTGATGGTAATCCCCATTTCCCATCTCCCTGCACCACTGGAGCTGGGAAGAAGGTAGGGGAGAGGAAAGGTATTTTTAAGGTCTAACTTTATTTTTCATTAGCCTGTTCTCATTTTGTTAGTAGTAAATTCAATTAATATCTCTAATTCAAGTCTGGTTTGCCCATGATGGTATTTGGTGAGTGATCTTGCTCTGTCCTTATCTCAATTCATGAGCCCTTCCCTGTCCAGGTGGAGAGAAAAGTGAAGAGAAGCTTCGGTGAGTGCTTGTCATCCAGTCGGAGTCAACCCACTATTGTCTTTTTGGTGCCGAAAACCAGGAAGGTGTCTGCTGTGGTTTAAGCCCAGATGGAAATTAAGTACCACACAGCTGCTCAGTCAGCTCTCCTCTTTCTTCCCCCTTCCTCCCTGAATGGAATGGGGAGAAGAATTGATGTGAAAATTGTATGTTGAGATAGGAACAATTTAATAATTATTATTATTGTTGTATTTTATTTTCAATGGTAAATAATAATGACAATAAAAAGGAAACCGTAAGGGATGCACAATGCAATTGCTCACTACCTGCTGACTGATGCCAGATCGCCCTTCCCGAACACAGATCAGCCGCCCGTTTAGTAATTCGTCCCACTTTATACATATAGGGCATGATGTTTTATGGTGTGGAATATCCCTTTATTCAGTTCAGGTCACCTGTCCCAGCTATGCTCCCTCCCAGTTTGTTTTGCTCACCTCCTCACCGACAGAGCATGAGACAAAAGGGAAAAAAATCTCCTTGACTTAGTATCAGCACAACTTGGCAAAACACAAAACATCAGTGTGTTATCAACACAATTTCACCAAATCCAAAACACAGCACTGTAACAGCTACTGAGAAGAAATTAACTCTACCCTAGCTAAAACAGGGTAATTACAAACTTTGATCACTCCTTGTAGAAATCAAAGGCACAAATTCCCCTGTATGACATTTGCATCATGTTACTTCTGGTTAAATTGGAAGATATTGTCAGAAGCATGATTCATACCAAAAATAAACAATAAAGAAAAAGAACAGCTGAACTCCAGAATTATATAGGAACATAGTTGATGGCAAACAGATCAAAGTTATTGGTTTTGAAAAATCTCCATCATGATTGGGTTTTTTTGCCTTTGAAACTTCAGGAGATGCTTTTAAAGAGACAGGGGTCTAGGAGGAAGGAAAAGCATCATTACATCCAGGTAGCTTCTCTAATCAAACACAAGCAGGTTCTGTGCCATAGTGGGTTTGGGCATTGTTCCCAAAGAGCTGGGAGTACCTCATTTCCACAGCCTCTTCTTAAAAAAAAAAAGAGTCAGCAATCGCCACCAGTTGCTGCAGTTTCTCTTTGTAAACTTATAAACAAAAAAACCCACAATTCTCATTTTAGATTTATCCTCTCTTCTTCCCTGCAGAGTTCTACTTTTGGGACATGTTTGTAATTCTCTCTGAAAATGAGTTTAGCAGAGATTGCACTTTTGAAGAAATCAATGGATAAACTTCACTGTAAGTTTATTCTGTAGCTAGGCCTGCTTCTCCTTATTTCCTACCTAACAAACGTTTCTTTGCAAACTGTGAGAAAGAAACAAGCCTGACACTGCAGAAAATTCCTGGGAAGCACAGAAGAAAATAAGATTACATACTATCTGAGAACAGGAAAGGCATCCTGTTTCTTCGAAGTCTGTAAACCTTGAGGAAACAAACTGTCAGGCTGATGGATTCATTACAGGCCTGCAACCAGGTTGCATGCAAAGGAGTGAACAGATGTGCTCACACTAAGTGTGTAAGTACTGTCTTAGCTCTGCAATAAACAGATTCATTTTGTTCTCAGCTTGTGAGCCTCGCATTCATATGCCACAGCAAACCTTGGCGCTTGCACTATTCCAAAGAAAGACAATTGTCATAAGAACTCACAGTTTAGATACTGGAGTTTAGTGTAAGTAGGTCTTGACATCAGTTGGTCAACTAGTCAATCTGTCTATTTAATTTATAACATAATCATCAAATTCAATTTTTCTCTGTGACATTTCGGAAATATTTTGTAATGCAGCCTTGGCATCAGCATTTAAAAAGGTGTATTTTTTGTTCTCTGTTGCTCATTTTAGGTACATTCCACTATGGGCTCTCCAAGCAATTCAGTTAAACAGTTATTTAAGGAAATTCAGTACCCACAACTTACAGTCTTCTTATACAAGAACTCAGCATAACCTACTATGAAATCTACAGAAGCCTAGACAAAGGTTTCTTTGTTGTCATCTGGTACAGCTTTAGTGGAGAAGCACAAAGAAAGACACCAAGGAAAAAGAAAGAAAAATATATAAAATAAAGAAGCAGGGCAGAGGGGGGAAGGCAAAGCAAACACAGCAGACAGAAAGCAATGCTACCTTTAATGAGGCTCAAGACTGGAATCTAAAGTGCATATGATTGTTAGGAACAAAAACTGGAAGAAAACAGTGCAGAACCACAACCTACAGACTCAGGTTTTGCCCAAAAAAAGGCTGTAATTACATGTGGTCTCAACTAACAGCATTTTGAAAATTACTCTGGAAATATTTTGCCATGCTGTGCTCTCTGTGGCATCCAGAAATCTAATGAAGCTGGAACTCTATTCCAGACTTGCATCAATGTAATTCTGCAGACTGTGTAAAGACTTACAGATGCATCTTCAGCCCTGATGAATTTCAAATACTACTCATCACCGAGCATTTTCATTAGGTAGCAACAGGCTGAATGTCATCAGATGCAAAATTCACAGCACCTCTGTGTCGTAGACAGGTGTCCCAT
>VZTH01002045.1:0-83813 GCA_013397815.1 Aleadryas rufinucha
AGGTAGAGCTCGATACATTCCAAGTGCTGTCTCACACAGAGGGTAAATCCCTCCCTCCCAGACCATTGTGCCTTCCTGGTCTGTCTCTCCTCCCCATAAACCCTGGCCTGATAGAAATTCTCTCACACCATTGTTAGATCTGGAAAACGAGGAAAAATTTTATTCCAGCACCATCATGTTCAAATTGTTAGAAGAAAGGTACTAAAAATATTATTCTGGCCCCCCATATCTGACATGGCAGGTGGGATGAGTCTGTCCACATAAAAAGTCTGGCCAGAGGATGAAGTGTGGATTGTATGGGGCTGCTCCCCAGCACTTGGCTGCTTCTTGGTCACACAGGCATGCCATTTTTTCACACCGGTCTGTCAGGTTATCTGCAAAAGAGAATGGGAGCCGAGGATGAGAGGTTCTGTATCAAAGGCAAGATACAGTTTTAGGAGGAATAATTCCCTAAAAAAGCAACTCTTAGGGATCAGAGGCTGTGGCAGCAGGACCAACATGTTGTGTTGTAAATGGATCTGACCCTCCCCTGCCCTCTCTCTCAACAGGTCTGACCTTAATTGTGACCAAGAGCATCAGAAAGTAGCAGCTAAATGTAAATTGGCAATGCTTATAAAAATCTGCCCAGCATGGAGCACTCCCTGCTTCTAGAAGTGTGTGAACTATGAGGGTTTAATCCAGCAGCCAAAGCTGAAAAAGGAAAATTATTTTGTCTTAGCCTGAGGTAAAGATATTCCACCATTCCTCAGTCGGTGAATTTCCTTTTTAACTCCTCCCTCTGCAAAACAGACTGATTTCAAAAGAAAAAAAAACAAACTCCTTTGAAAGGATGAGCCTCCCAGAGGGATATTCAGAAACCTGAGGGCATCAGAGCACACGCCAGGCATCCTTCACTCTTGCTGTATCAATTGCTGTTACATCTCTCTGATCACAGCAGAGGAGCCAAGGAGCTCTGCAGCAGGGCCAGGTACCTGATTTTTATGAGCCATCTGCTAACAAAGTGATCAAAGTCGCACATGGAACTATACAGAATGCAACTGTATGACTACATGACCATAAAGAACATCAAAGCCACTAGCTTAGAAGGCTACATTGCAAATGACTGAGCTTGGGTTAGTGGCCCTCATCCCACCTATAGGTGGCTTAAATACAGCTGTTGGATTAATATTATTTCAAAGGACAGTGCCTTTATTTCAGGCTGCTGCCATGGGTTATCTAACAGCCACAAAACCCTGCACTAGACAAAGTTTAATGTATAGCTTGATGTCAGTGAATATGAGATTCACTCCAAAACCAACTGCAATGAGTATAGGAATTCTTTCAGAATTCACTGGACTTTGATGGATCAACCCTGTATCTGAAAAATAAGGAAAGCTCATGTTTCCTCAGCTGGTCTGAATAATCACGTATTCACTGGTAAAAGTGTTTCAAGGGTCCTGTCGATGAGGACTTAAGGCCACTTTTTTCTTAGCTACCAGCCTTGCCTGATATTCTCCCTGCCCCTTTGCTCCTTGAGCTCTTCCTATGCTGTGCTAGTCACCATTCATCTAATGTGAGTGCACAAGTCTGGCTTCGCAACATTTCTGTTAGAGTGGAATGATTTTTTTGACCAGACCCCACAACTTACAGCCTTTTCTACATTTCAGATATCTATTGAATAGATTTTGCCTACAGGCAATGACATATCTGTACTGAAGAATATGTTTTTTCCATTTTTTTTCATTCCACAGACAAAACTACCTAATGGTAGCAAAAAGAGGAGAAATCCCAAGTAAAATGAGCTTCTGTTTATTTTACAGGAAAATGTCTGTGTTTATGATACAATGTCAGGCAGCAGGCATCTAGTTCCTGTTGCATTGAAATGACAGTGCAAACAGTTCTGCTGCTAACACCTCTGGACATCATTAGCCTGGGCCCAGCAAGCATGCCTGGAAATTTAATTCTTCATCCCTTTTGTTTGAATGGGATCAGACATTGTATTTTCACATCCCAGTAAGACCTGCTGTGCTGTAGCCTGGGGTAGGAAATTTGCCTTCAGAACACATTTCTATTGTTCCTCCTCACCAGGGATGTCAGGGGAAGTGAAGCCTGCTGAGGACTTGTGGAGAACAGTTGATGGATGCATGAGGTCTTGCCCGGACATCAGTTAAGGAATTAATGGAATTCATTTAACTCATGCTTTTTGGCCTAGTCAGAGCAACTGCAGCCCACTGCACTCCTATGGCACATGCCCCATGGACTCAGTGATACATCTCATATCTGCAGCTTGGATTGTTCCTTTACAGCAAAGAGAAACAGGACTTTTTCCCATAAAATGACTAGCAGAAAATATCAGTCAGCTACGGAAATACGGGTAGGCAGGAGGGGGAGCAGTTGTACATTAAAGTGACACATTCCTTTGCCAGCACTTTGTATTTAATAGGTTGTTCTGGAGCTTGGAAAAGACCAACTGTAGATGTGCTGTGTCCCATCCCATATCTGCTGGCAGATCTTCAGCTGCTGGTGAGGCTGAGGATTGCACCAGTAGAATATGGTCTTCTGATAAGGTAGAAATAGTCTTTTAATGTTCCAGCAAGTAGCTTTGATGATTATGGGGATAAGTTTTACTCTCACAATTTCTTTTCAAACTTTCAAAGTGTTCTACAATGGATTTTACTACCAGGAGCTTTTTGGAGACTTGGAAATAAAAGTGACAAATTCTAAGACTCAAGTCATCTGGTGTATGTCAAAACAAACTCTGCGAGACGCTGACGGGCTGTGACTGTGCAATTCAAACCTCCTTGACTGGGTACCAGCTGTAGAGCTGAGCACAGCCCACACTCGCTGTCTGCCTGCAGCACTCGGGAGCATTTGATTCTGCACGGTTCAAAATCCCCGCTGGAACCCCAGGACTTCAGGCTGGAGCCCCACACGGGGCAGAAGTGCAGGCTGGCGTCCTATTTAACCTGTCTTGCAGCCATGCTAAATAGCCTGGCTCTTCTCTAGCAGTGCTTAAGGATAGTAAAAAAGTGGACAGTCCTGCTGGAGGGAGGGCCAGAATTGCAATGGGAAGAGCCACCCTGAAGACCCGTAGCTGTGGGAAGAGGCCAGTGAGGAGCAGGCATGCTTAATGCCAGTGAGCAGAAAGTCTCCAGGGAGGCATCTGCATCTCTGCCAAGCTTGTGGGCTCCATGGCCTCCACTCCCACTCTTCAGCCTGGGGAGATCTCAGGTTACCTGGAATGGGTTTTGTTGGGGCTCCAGCTTTCCTCCCAGCTCCAGCTGGGGACTCCTGGCAAGGAATGGGCAGAGAGCTTGGAAGAGAACGGACATTGCCTAAAGGAGCTTTGAAACCAGCTTGGCAAACACAAACCTGCCCCTGGGGCTCCCAAAGCTCTTTGGTCAGGCTGGTGCCTGCAGAGGAGGGAGGGAAACGCCCCCGGCACGAGGCAGCCTTTGCTTACCGCACCGCACGGTGTTGTGCTCGCACACCCACTGGTAGCGCTGCACCTTGGGGTTGCAGCCTTCCTTCTCTGCCGTGTCGTAGCAGCAGTCGTGCCTGTGGCAGCACCTGGGAGACATAAAAGGATAGAGATTGAGTGTCCTCCTGCATCCTGCCTGTTGGCACGGACTCCAGGGGTGCTTTGCTCACACACAGCTCGTGACAGCAGTGTTCACCCCGGCCTGTCAGTAAATCACCTGTTGATGAACCAAGTATCCAGGCATCTCTGGGAAAGCTCGAGTGTCTCAGGAGCTCATTAATGCCATATTTGCTCCCATGACCACTGTGCTTCTTCCTCTGAGCTTTTGCCCTCATGAAAGCATGTGTGGTCAAGACATGGGGATCCAGCTGAAAGGGAGCTGAAGTGTTCCTATAAGTTGTGCTATTGTGGCTCACTGGCTTAGGCGTAGACCCATCCCAAAATTTGGAATTGGGATGTTTCTTGCCTTCCTCAGTATCACCAAGATGCTTCATCTCTTCAGTTCACCTGTACCTGCCATGTGCTCCTTGGCCCGTGCAGGTTCTGAGGGTTGGCTACAAATTTATCAGTCTCAATGGTGAAATCCATATCAGTTAACTTAAGAACCTTAAAAATACCTACATCTAAGGCATTCACCTATTTTCCCTCTATGCACATCTGCACCATAGTTCACATTTTCATGCTGCAGAGATCTAACACAGAGTGACATAACATAAACTCTGCAGGACCACAGGATCTGGGGCACAATTCTGCTCCCCTTACAGCAGTTCCTCCTGATGATACCCGCAGCTGCAGCAAGGTGACAGATAGCTTACAGCAACACAAAGTGAGAAGACTTTTGGCTCCTATTTAACGAACATCTGAAAGAACTGCCAGGGAACAAAGACTAAGGAATCCTATTGTTGTCCTTTGCCACCTTTAGATGGTCTCCTCCTGTCTGGAAATGCCCTTTGCTGCACCTGGGTCAGAGTGGTGCTAAGCTTTTAATAACCTGTTAACACTCGGTTACACCAACACAAACAGAGTCAGCCAACACCGTGGCAGAGCACCGGTCATCAGCTATGGCAAACAAACACAACTGTGTCACCTGGGTAGTAAACAACCTGCTCATCACGGCCCTAATGGCTACAGACAGCTCCCGCCGGTCCGCAGGGATCAGCTGGCCAGACTCCTGCTGTTGAGCAAATGCCAGTAAGGTAAGAATTTGTCACGTTGTGTTTGTCACATCAGCAGCACCCTCATTGCTGTGTGTCTTTTCCTTTTGCCTTAACTTTGCAACAGAGGGGAAATCTTACTCTTTGCTATGAGTTTGCTGGGATTTAACAGTTGGACCCAATGATCTTAGAGATCTTTTTCAACCTTAATGATTCCATGACTTAGATGAGTCATATATGCACCCTGCCTTTCATGGTGTTTTCAGGGAAATGCTGAGCAGCCTCAGGTCCTACTTTTCAAAATTGGTGCTGCAGCAATCCAGGGGAACAGAAAGGAGAAGGGGACAAATCTATTGCCTCTATGTGGAAGAAATGCCATTACGTCTTGAAGTGATGGAACTGTGAGAGTGGAACAAAAGGGAAAAGGTAATTACTGACAACACCACATCAAAGTCAGTATGTGGAATAAACCTTATAAAAGGATTGCCCGCTCAATGGCTTTTTTTTCTTTTGCACATGAAAGAGAGGTGCTTAGAAGCACTCTAGCCCTGTCTAGACAGATTGACTGAATTACACACAAGAAAATGACTCCTTTTGTAAGGGTCTCAGTAACAAACCTAGAAGTGACAAGGGGGTGAGTAATTTCAAACAGTGTTTGTCACTCATGGCCAGTAGTTTTGCCACTCTCTTTCTTTTTTAGAATGGCAAATATGGAAAATAATGTGGTAACTTTGACAGGTGCGGGGTACTCAATCACACTAATCATTGCAGTAGTTCTTCAATATCAGTATTTCTCTAGCAAACAGAAAATGGAAATTTTTAGGGCTAAATCTAGTGTGGTATTGCTGATTCTTCCTAGCTAAGAACCTAAATAAAACTTTCAAGTTTTTCTACAGCAGCCAACCATTGCAACTAAGGAATAATAATGAATGTACTTAGAGGATCAAGCTTCCATTTTGCAAGCTATCTGATATTTTGACGCATTTCCAGTTGCAAAGTCTCATTTTCTGCCTTTAGGATAAAATCCATACTCCATGGAATTTAAACAACAGCAGAGACACTGGCTGATGAATAGGTGGCCATGTTTTACTCTCTCTTTTTCAGGAGTGCTGACTACTTTTGTCTTCCAGGGTCACCTAAATTTGGACGTTACTGAGCCTCTATGAAAAACAGCTTTTAGGTCACTCTGCTCAGCCCTTCAATAAAAGCAGTACTCCAAATTAGTGAAATCTTGTTTTTATGAGATTTGCTAAAGATTAACAAAAATAATTAAACACCTTACATACACTGCTGTAGATGGTGATCAGCAGGTCAAGAGATATTACTGCAGCTGCTTATCATTTGTGAGCCCCATATTAACTGTTTCATTAATTAAATATTTCACAGACAAATAAAGGGACATGACAAGAAGGCTTTGGGAGTGAAACATCTTGCTGCATTAATGAAGACAGCTCCATTACTTTTAAGGGACAATTTCTCTTTCATGCCCATAGAATATTTTCTTGATATATTTTCTTCCTTTTCCCCGCCTTTTGCTGTCATGCTCATTCAGTAAAATTTGGTTTTGTAGCAATGTGCAATGTCTGCAGCAGCAAGGTATTCTGGAAAGCTCAGTTTCCTTCCCTGTGAGCTGCAGACTGCCTTCACCCCCTCCTAAAAGCAGGGCTTGCTTAACAGTAATGCCTGGCCTGATGACTCTAGGTAAAGATACACTTGTGTGCTTTGACTTTGATATTTCAAACCTGGCGAGATTGCAGATAACAGGCTCAGAGCACACGAGAGTACACCATGCTCAGCTTTACTCGTATGCTCACTGCACAGCACAGGAAAGAAGCCTTTGATTGCAACACCTCCGACACTCCTTGGGAATAACAAGCCCAACATCTGCCCCACTAACTAAGAAAAGGGGAAATAACACCATGCTCTCCCCTCTTGTTCTGCCTTGATTCAGTGTGAACTAGCAGGCAATGAAGGCAACAGGTTTGATTACTCCTTGCAATGATATGGATTTCTTCAAGATGATAAACAATGATATTCTCATTGCTTCCATTCTAAGGATCTGGGTGAAATAACCCTCCAAATAGCTTGGATTACTCTCCTTTTGTCGGGCAGGGTTTGATCTCTATGAAAAAACCATTCCGCTATTTCAAGAAATTACATCCTGGTTTCTCCTTTGCCCTCTACCCCACATAGTACAAGGTCCTAAGAGCTTTGGTGTCATCCAGAAGGAGGGTAAGCCCTCATTCAAATCCCAAGTCCTACATGGGTCATCATTCACAAATTCCCAGTATGTTCATATGTACGAAGTTCCCTGTCCACAAGGCAGCAAATGAGTCAGTGAAGTCACAATAGTACAAACAGAGAAGGGTAGGGAGATCTACACTGCTTCTGGACACATAGTTGAGGTTTTTCTTACCAGTCTGTTTTATCTTTAGGCCAACCTCGTCCTCCCAGTCCACAGTAGCAGCCATAGCCAATATATGCCAAGGGAGACCGTCCCGTGGCACACGATATAGCTCCGGCCAGTTCAATGATTCCTCGAGTGTGCAGTGAATGGGATTTTCCCAGAGCACCTTTCCAAACTGCAAGGACAGGACATGGTTACACACAAGGATCAAACATGCCTGCTACTGATTTTCCTACAGTCCTTAGAGAGAGGTGGTTTTGATTTTGACTGGTTGGTTGGGTGCAGCCCTGACCATCTAGCTATTGACATTCAGCTGGCAAAGGGTACTCTCCCAGTACAAAAGCAGAGAGCTTTGCTTGAGACCTGGGATAATCAAAAGGTGGATGCAGAAATACCCAAGCAGGCTCTTTCTTCCAAGGGAGCTCAATTCAAGCAGGACTTACTAGTTCTGGTGCACTGGTGTGTGATTCCAGCTGCATTGCACCCGGGAGCAGTGTGCCTGGTCCTGCACATCACAAAGCCCAAGCTGTTAAGCTTTGCAGGGTCTGTGCCAGCACCATGCAGGGCCAGCTGGGCTTCACTGCACCCCAGAGCTCTCAAACCTGGGAAAGTTTTCCAGCTACGCGATGGTCCCAATTGGGACATGAAGCAGCAGATACAACCAGGCAACCAGACCTAAGCTGGGGTCTGTGGAAAGAAATGAGGTTTCTATGTTGCACAAGATTTCTTATGTTGTCCAGGTTTCCCCTACTATTCAGGATCCTTTAGCCCATTCTCCAGGTGGCAAAAAATACTGACAGTGCTATTAATCTGCATAGAGAGACAGCTATGAGTCCCTGAGCCTGAAGAGTAAACACTTTGTCAAGGACAAAGTGCCTCCCTTAGCCAAGATGGATGTATATCCTCTTTCTCTTGAGGCTCTGGAAGTGCTGGCAACGCTTCCATCTGCTTCCATCCGCTTCCATCACTATGTTCCACCTAAGTCGTAACAGGTGGGCTGCACTAATTTAGAAAAAAAGAAGAAAGGAGCTCTGTGTCAGCTGGAGTGTATGGCTGGCCACCCAAAACCAGTCTGGAGATTTGTGAGTTACAAGTCTTTCAAACAGTCTCGTGATTCGCAACTTCTTTAGAAACTACAGACTCAATCTTGCAGTAACTGTTACGAAAACCAAGAGTACCCTGCCCCTGATACTCAAACCACCGGGATGCTCAGTTGCAAATGTTGCTGCTTATCACGCTATAGTGACAAATAGGAGCATTTTGTGCCTGGATTTACTGTAAAGGACCAAATGCACTTTGCCCTGCTCTATTGGTAGGATCAAAATCGACAGCCCAGCAGCCTAACCCATCTGCTCATCCCACCCATGCACAGCCACTCCAAAAACAAATGGGGACTTTCTGGCATGCTTGGATGGAGAGGGAGGTGATGCCCGGGAGCTGGGAACTTGCCACTGAGGTTGCTTTGCCACCTGCCCCTGGCTATTGCAGCATGCTTGACCTCTTCAAAGTGTTGTGCAAACATGGGCTAATTAATCCCCTAAACCACCCAAGGACTCAATACTATTATTAAAACAGTTGCTTTCCTTTTAAAACCTAGCCTCTAATCCCCTTGCTTGGGCCTCTTCCCGCATCTCCTGGGCTAGCTCGCCCTCCAAGCCCAATCCAAACGCCAGTGAAGACAAGGAGGGTCTCTGCCCATGAAGGACAAGGCAGGGCTTTGCTCCCTCTCCCAGCCTGACCTCCCAGCAGGAGCAGGTGCCACCATTTTCATCCCAGAGATCGACACCTCAGGCTGTTCCAGCCTCCATCTGCTTCCTGGGGCATTCCTCAGGGATTAAATGCACATTCCTGAAAAAGTAAGCGGCTGCTCACCTAAACACTACTTGAGTGTTCAGGTTTCATGCTAAAAACACATTAGGTGGGTTTTATTGAGAGCTAAAGAGACTACTTATTTTCCTTCTCTAAACAGCAAGGCTCCAGAGTTAGAAGGGGGCTCAGCTCTCAGGGGAAATCACAAGCAGTGAGCTGCTTTGGATTTGGGGGTATAAATTATGCTTTTTCAACCTGTTGCAGTTTGCAGACCCTGAAAATATTCCAATGGAGACAAAAACTTCTTTGTAGGCATTCCAGCCTTCTGACAAGCAGCTTGATTTTTTTTTTAGCTGTCTTTTGCTGGCCTCTTAAGCCAGGACTGCTGGGCCACTGGCTGAAAATGGCTGAGGCTGGTGTAAGGTAACTGTACCTCACCCAGAAGAAGAAAGGCCATTCTTCTTTTGGGGATATCTCTGAGGATCAAGGAACTGTAATTACAGTGCAGAGCTGCTCATGAAAGTGGAGAGAAAGCCCCAAAGGAAATTGAGTCCAAAAGACTCAATTAGTGTGCTTAGGGCTGTATGTTCTGCAAGAGGCATCCAGGCAGCCTCTGATGTTCCTGTTCTTTGAAAGCTGTCTGGGTTTTGAGCCAGCGGAGCGTTGCTGCAGCTGAGAGGTCAGCCCCAGCAAGAACATTTTAATATTCAGGTGCACAGCTAATAACTTGACCAAGAACTGAAATTGCTTTCTCTACACTAGGCAGCCAAGCCAACACAGCCGGAAAGCCTTGAAAAAGTCTGAGTCTCCACAGCAGCCTGCTTCTAGCCAAATGTCCTGTTAGCAGCATGTCCAATCGTTAGTTAAACTACTAATGGAGCACCTTAGAGAAGAACATACCTGCAGAGAGGTGAGCAGAGGTGAATCTGACAACTTAGCACTATTTCCTGCTTAAACTGGCAGCCTTTGCTGTAAATGAAGGCAGGGGGTTGTTTTTTCTTTTAAAACCCTACTGCAGGTATAACCTCAGATATGCCAGTTTAGTGTTTTATTGCCTCTTTGTGTAGGGGCTTTGTGTTAGCAGTCATTTATGGCTTTTGTAAACAGAATTTTTAAAAATTATTGTAAATTCAGATGTGTTGAAAACTGCTCACTCCATGGCCACTGGTATAAAAAGAAGGTATTTCTATGAAACACGGACACTAACAACTCTGTAGCAGGAAACTATTAAAAAAAGAAAAAGACCTGTGTTTGTACAGTTTATGCAAAGCACAGCTGGGGCTGGGAAGTGAGGCAGGCAGGCGGCTCACTTACACGGTCCCTCACTGTAAGGTTGAGGATTGTCTAGTGACACGTTTTCCCCTCACTTGGCCAAATCACACGGAGGTCCTGCCGTGAAGCACGCAAAGCCGCTGGCAAGGGGAGAGGCTGTCCCTGCACAGGGGGAGGCATGGCAGGGCAGAGGGACCGAGGGATGGTACTCACCTGCCTGGAGCAGCATCAGTGTCAGCAGCAGGCGGGGGCCCATGGGCAGATCTCTCCCGCACTCGCGTACTTCGGGGTTCGGCTGCCGGCACTCCGGCAGCGCCTCGCCGTGCTGCCAAGTCAGCCGAGGTGTGGTTGTGCTAAACAATCCTCCCGGGCTGCTGCTCCGGGCTTTATATACACAAATGCCTCTTATGGCTCTGCGCCCGTCTGAAGTGAAACACCCTCCCTCTCCTGCGATGCCCCTGAGCCCAGCGCGGTCCGGGCCGGCCCCGCAGAAGGCTCCTTGCTGAGTGAGAAGAAGGCGAGGGCTGGCTCTGTTTGCCCAGCATCGCCTTTGGGAGGGAGGGGCTGCTGGAAGGGCATTAGGCTGGTAGTCTCTGGGACAGCCCAAGACCCAGGCACTAAGCCGGGCTCCTTCTTTAAGCTGTTTGCTTACAGACCCTGGTTAACCTCTGAGAAGCTGCGGCAAAGTGAAGCCTTCAACCGGGCTTTCTGTGGCTTGGGCTCGCTGCTGTGGCATTCCCTTGGCAAGGATTTTCTCCTTTTATAGATCACTTCCTAGGGTATTTTTTAAAAATTATTTTATTTTAAGACTGATTATTTTCATGTTTAAAAAAGAAAAGACAAAACTATAAAAATCCAACAGAAAGAATACTGTTAAGTGCAAGTACCTAATTATAAACTGACCAAAAGAGCTAATTCAGCACCGCTCCGAGGGATAAATATCCTCTTGGCCTGTTGCTGCACCTGACCAACACCAATGGATTTCTTGAAGACTCGGCATTATGTGGATGGCAGAAGACCAGCATTGGGTCCAGCCCCCTGGGGCTCTGGTCACAGCAGGCAGCCAGATCCAGAGGTGGCCTTCCCCTCACACAGCCTCTGCTTGTATGGGGTCACACAGGCAATGTGGGCAGGAGGAATGGCCACAGTTATTTTGTCTTTGGGCTTGAAACAGCTTTAAAACTCCTTCTTTCCTTGGTACAGCAGCAAGACTTGTTGGGGTCTGAGCATCTGTCCCTTCCCTGGTATGGGCATGATGGGCAGGGTGGGCTGCTCTGCTGGAGTGGAAGAGGAGGGGAAGAAGGCTGCTTGCCCCTTCCTGGGCACAGCCCAGGACTATCATAGCAACACCCCCTGCCTGAGTTCCCCATGCTAAAGCTGCACTTCCCTTCTGAATGGCACGGGTTTAAATATTTGCTTGCTACATATTGGTAGTCAAATCAAAGGTCATCAGCAAGTCCTTTATGGGGCTCCCTTCTGCTGAGACCTGCCCCAGTGCAGCTGCTGTCACTCTTTGCCAAGCAAGTTTTCAAGATACAGTATATCCTGGGTGCCTGTGATACAGGGCAAACGAGGCAGCAGGACTGAGTAAATCTCATTACAATTACCAGCCTGAAATTTCCTGCCCACCACCCCAGTGATGGGCCATGTGCTGGCAGCAGGAGGTGGGGGGGACGACTCAAGCACATAATTTACCCAGCTGCTCCCTGCCCTGGCTTCTGCATTACCTCAGAGGGGCTCAGGAGGAGCTGCAAAGCTTACACTTCTGCCGTTGGAAACCCCCTTCAGTAATTATTCATTTACCTAAGTCATAATGCCAAATCATACAGAATCATAGAATCACAGAATGGTTTGGGTTGGGAGGGACGTTAAAAATCATCTTGTTCAAAACCCTTGCCATGGGCAGGGACACCTTCCACTCAGACAGTTTGCTTCAAGTGCCATCCAGTCTCACCTTGAATGCTTCCATGGATGGGGCATCCACATCATCTCTGGGCAAACCTGTCCCAGTGTCTCAGCACCCTCACAGTAAAGGATTTCTTCCTAGTATCTAATCCAAACCTACCCTTTTTCATTGAAAAGCCATTCACCTTTGTCCAGTTACTACAAGCCCTTGTAAAAAGTCTCTTTCCAGTTCTCTTGTAGCCCCCTTTAGATACTGGAAGGCTGCTATAAGATCTCACTGGAGCCTTTTTTTCTCCATGATGAACAGCCCCAACACCCTGTCTTCACAGGAGGGCTGCTCAGATCACCCTCAGATCATCTTCAAGGCCCTCCCCTGGACTGGCTGCAGCCGGTTCACATCATTCTTATGCCGGGGCCACTGAACTGGATGCAGTACCTCATACGGGGTCCCACCAGAGTGGAGCAGAGGGGAAGAATCACCTCCCTCACCCTGCTGGCCACACTGCTTTGGATGCAGCCCAGGGTGCAGTTGCCATTCGAGGCTGTGAGTGCACATTGCCGGGTCACGTTGAGCTTCTCGTCCACCAACGGCCCCAGGTCCTTCTCCTCAAGGCTCCTCTCGATCCACTCTCCACCCAGCCTGTGTTTGTGCTCAGGGCTGCTGTGTGTGTGCTGTGCTGTTGCTGGTAAATGTTTGACTTTAAGAATGTAAGTTTGCAGAAAGAGGATGTGGGAGGATGGAAGTGCTGTGATCAAAGGCTCTATGGACACAGGGCCTGTGAGAAGTGACACGAAGAAGTCTTTGAAGGCTTTGAAACATCACGTGGGGTCTGGCTGAACTATGCCCTGTTAGAGCAAACCCCACCCCTGACAGGTACCTGGCTGGCCCAGTTCTTAACTGGGGACCAAGAGGGAGTTGTGAGGAACCTCTGCAGATGCTTTACAGGATTTCTGTGGCCCCCAAGTCTGGGGGGACTGTCACCAAAAGTATCTACTCTGATTTGGATTTATCAGAGTCATTTGGATTTGAAAACAGACACTTAATCTTGTTCTTTCAAAGCCTTGCTGATTTATAAACCTGATCAAAAAAGACATTATAAAGTTTCAGATCACAAATTAATTCTATTCTTCCCATTCTCAGAGCACTCCAAATAAGAGATTAGTTTTTTGCCCCCCATTCAGCAACAAATATAAAATAAAGAAATAGAGACTCCTTTCATAGACAAATGTATCTTCAGTTTCTGAAGAAGGTTTCTTCAGGGTATTAGGAAGGGATGCCCAAATTCAACCTTAAAATGCAAAACAGAGTTAATATATCACATCCTCATGATTGTTTCACACCACTGACTGGTCAAGTTTGTTAATCTTTGCAAGTACTGATTACTGTTGCCTAAGTTAATCAGCATATTTATTAAATAGTATTAAGTGCTAATCATGTTCTTACTATCTTACAACAAATGCACTGGGATCATGAGGGCATTTTTAGTACTGTTGAGGGAAATAAAATTAATTCCCTGATCCTACCCGTTCATGTCAATTTTGCGTGTTACCTATTTGAGCTCCACTTCTCACTAGTGGCAAGAGCCAGCACATGAGAGAGTTGGATGTCATCTCATCAAACTCATACTGAGACTACTGTCTGTTCAAAACTGCAGGCACAAACTTTGAGCCTCAGGTCACTTGTGTGGGGCATTCGATCCGTACTGTTGGAGGGCTGTTTCTTCAGGTGAACAGGCTCTGTTGAAAACAGTTCCCTTGGCGTGTACCACCAAACCAGATGGCCCTCAGAAATGGTAATACTTCATACTCTTGGGTTTGGTGTTGCAAAACAATATTTGGGAAAAGTCTTCAGTTGAAGGGGAGAAGAAATTTGTAAGGACTCGACAGTTTTTAAAAAGGCTTACCCGATGAAGTTTAAGATGTCAGATCTTCTTGTAGAAGGTGGGCTGTCCTTCATCTCCTAGAGGCTGTGCTTCCTCAAATGAAATACCCAGACACCACTGTGGATGTCACCACCAACCTCAAGAAGAGATCTCTGTTCAGCACCAGCAGAATCAATGGTGCTTTTGCTGTCCAGGCCAAGGGGTTTTCCTCTGAGGGGCAGAGCAATCTTTCTTGCAATACCATGAGCATTAGAGATTTCCTAAAGAATCTGCCCCTCCAAAGACCAGGACTAAAGAGACTGAAGGATACAGAACGACTTTTTGGGTAGTGAGAATTTGAAAAGAAAATTAGTTCTAAAGAGAAGCAAACTCCACATTACCTGTCTGGAGGTAGAAAAGTAAATCTAAGACTGCCACATGATTTCTGATGACATAACCAGTTACAGAGTTAACACAGTAATATAATAAATAAACAGTCTTGCTTAATATTGTCTTGCATAGGAAGGTCTGGACATATTTTAGTGCTGAGAAAGCCCAGTCAGTCTTTAATGAGGAAAGACAACATTATTATTATTATTATTACTATTATTATTATTTCCAGTTTCTAAGTTAGCCCTGAAAGGAGTTCTAAGGGTGGCCCCTGGTTTGAGGGTCTCTGGTATGTATCTCCTTGAGTTCTGCTGATGTGTGCTGGTCTCATCTTGATAGTGACATTTCTGAATAGTGAAGCTGGATGGCTCCAGCCTGCAGCACCCTCTCAAAATCAGTGCCTGCTTTTATCTGTAGTCAGTCACACACCCCACTTCAGGTGATAAAGGTGAAAGGCCACCTCTCTCAGGCTTTCACGGCCACAGTTTTCTCCCAGCACAGTCTCAGAAGGTGCTGTCTCCTGAGCTGACTGTGGGGGACCTTCCCCTCTGAAGTAATTTCTACATATGTCATTCCCCTTCTGCACACTTTCTTGCACTGCTCCCATGAAGGAGTGGACCTCATGGTCTGCATGTGTAACACTGCTGGAGGGAAGGCAGGCAGAGCTGACAGGAGTCAGGACATGATGGGGAGTAGAAGCAGGGGAGTAATATGATATGCTGAGGGAGCAGCAGCTTCTTCCTTATCATCACTGCTGAATGTGGGGTAAACACTCTGGGCCGTGTGCTAGAGAAGAGCTACACCACCCCAGCAGGCTGCCTTGCCACCTTCATGGCTGCCTCCATCCAGCCTTCGTGAGGATCTGTAACCGTGCAAGCTCCATTCATTCCACACGAAACCCAGAGCTGCATCCTTCCACACATTCCTTCCACAAGGCATGGAAAGAGGAGGTGCAATCCACAGAAGAGAGATGGGGTTCAGATGGGGTCCCATTGTTGTGCAGTCACTGCAGGTGGTGACAGGCCCCAGTTGCCTTCTTCTGTTGTCACTGGGAAAGTCAAGGCTTTCTGACTTTTCACAGCCTTCTTTTCCCAAGTGTTAGTGACACTCTCTCTTATGCTGAGGCCCCCAGAAGCGCCCACTTCCTTGTTTGTTCTGCCCTTTTTCTGTAGAGCAAGCAGCTGTCCTGCCACCTGAGAGACAGGCTCACTCAGGAACAGAGAGGTTCTTATGTCCTCCAGGAACTGTTGGACTTTGGTGGGACTCACATAACCTACTGCATCTGTCAGGGCAAGGGAGCCATGACTCCAAAAAGGTTTTCAAGACTGCAGTCAATGTCCCTTGGCCATAGATAGTGAGGAATGAGAAACACAGCATGCCCTGGCAGTGCAGAACCCACTGCCATCACCACCCGGGAACATCGCTGTCGATACAAACCAGGGACAAATGCATCTCCTCGGAACCACACTGAGCACTGCCTGTAGTGAAAGCCAGGCATACATGATCAGCTGAGCACCCTGGGACAGCTGGCTTTCATTTTAGAGCCCTGGTGACATTTCCCACTTAAAAGATAAAGTAAATGGGTACAGGTTGAAAAAAGGTGTCTTTTTTCAATACTGACACCCCCTCAAGCTGCTTTAGCCTGTGAGATCCACCAAGAGGTTTGGCTGCTTCATCCAACGGGAGACCAGGGAACACCCACACACACACAGATGAACATACAGTCTGGTATCCAAGACAAGTTCCTGGAATGCCTCTGAGTTCCCCGAAAAAGAACAACTAACATAAATGTTTGTGCTCATTTAACAGGAACCCATTAGAGACAAAGCTGAAAGACCCATGACACGATTTCATACCAGTGACACCAAGATTCATGATACTAATCCAGACTCAGAAGCCCACTAAAATACTTGGTTTGATGTGTCAATGTTTTGAAGTCTGTTGTTTAAATTCATGGGCAGTTCTCAACAGAGCAAAATTGTACTTTTTTTTTTCTTTTCTGGTTGTAAAGTTAATGTAAACAGAGGTGTGTTCATAGATCCTCCTGGGAGACAGAGGACGGGATGGCCTGGGTGGGGAAGGCGAAATACAGATCAGCACATAAAATTCTTATTCCACCTTTGCAAGTACATTTCAACCCTGACAACTCTAGACCACTATCCTCACTCAGCTCTGCCAGTATATTCCAGTGCTGCCTGACCACATAGTCTGCTGTGCACTGTCTGCTTCAGTTTCTCATTTCCCCACTATTCAGGCTTCATTTTCTTTTTTTTCAATTGCTAGAAGTTTTTCTGCTTCTACACTTGCCATCTCATACCTCTCTCCTTTCATCTTTTATCCCAACCTACCACTTTCACCTACAACATCCTAAATAGATTGGAGACTCACGTTGGTAACTGTCTCCAGCATCAGGTAGCAACAGACACTGGAAAGTGCTTTTTTATTGAAGGCTTCCATTCATAACAGCAGTTGGTCCTGTTTACATCAGGGAGCACTTGGGAGTTCCGAATCTTCCACTTTTAAGAGGCAGGGCAATCAGAGACTTCCTGAAGAAAAGAGGATGTGTGTTACTCTACCTCTGCTCCATTATTCAGATTGCTAAATTAGGATGCATCGAGTGTACAGGCTAATGTCTCCAACGTTTGATATCTGAGGATATAAAGAGAAAGCCAATAATAGGCCAAGTTTTAGGTGGTGTTGCTACTCCTACAGGAAATGTGAAATCATCCCCTGCAGATACTGCTATGATGATTCACTATCAGCTTTCCTGTAGCCCTCCTGAAGGTTGGCCATGAGCTCAGGGTTACTGCTACAGACTTGGTAGAAGAAACATTGGAGAGCAAAGGTTTAGCTGCTCTCTTTTCTTGACATCAGTGCTGCATATGGCAAGTGAAACCACGCCAGCAAGCTTTTAAGTATTCCTGGAATCCCTCTGCAGTTCATCAGACCCACACAGAGACACACAAGCTTATATTTATTAAAGTACCCTAGAAACTCCTCTTCACTATTTCCACAATCACAGTTTGAATTATCAAGCCCAAGTTCCTTTACACTGTTGATATCCTTCCAAAACCTCTCTCTTTCATTTCTATAGATATATACACATCTGCACCAACACTCATATTCACTATTGCTACCTTGTTTTGTTACATGACTCACCACCTCTTTGCTACTATGGAAATTGTTGTTTTCTGAGTTCCATATTGGGTGTATTACAAGGTTTGGGGAAAACAAAAAAGACAAGGCAAAACCATCAGGACAGTGAAAAGAGCTCCACCCTTCAGGAAGAAGAGAGGAGACAGCTCTGTGATTTGTTCTGCTGGTACACAATGCTCTGGGCTGGTCACTGTGGTCACCTAGTAGGTTTGTGGTTTCTTCCTGGCTGGCCAGCCCAAAGCTGAGGGCATGCTGCCTGTATTACGTCTCCTCTTCAGGCTTTGTGCTTGTAGTGGGTAAATGACCACATTTGCAGCCCCAGTGCCAGTCCTCTCCTCCCTTACATGACAAGGGTTTATCAGATTGAAGCTGGTACCTTTGTGCCCAAGGACAGGTTTGGTGAGGGCTGGATGCTGCTGTGCTCTGAATGCTGAAGAACTTAGTGCCTTGTGCCTTGAGACACAGCAAGACACTGCCAACACAGGAAGCCCCCAGCCTCATGGAGATCTCCTCAATTCCCAGTAAATACACTGCCTCTTTTATATTCAGCAAATAATCCAGGCGAGGCATTTTGATTATGACTTCATGTAGTCTTTTGCTTACAGGTATAGGAAATTTTCAACCTTTACCTTGCTCTCTTGCCTATTTCTCACACCAGACATAGTGCTTACAGAGAATTTAAGACTTTACTGAAGGACACAGTGTATTTACAATTTCAAGTGCTAATGTATGATTAGAATGCTGTTGGTTGTGAGGTGGTGGAATGAGATAACAGGCTGTGCCTGATGAAATGTCTTATCACTTCATGGATGCCAGTCATCACTTGGGAGTTCAGGAGTTCACCCAGTTCCCAGCACACCAAGAAACTGCCTGCAATAAGAATGTTTGAATAGTTAGCAGAAAATAGATCTGCAATGATAAAGTGGATAAATTAATGTAGGGTGTCTGGCCTTCTAGGCTGGTCATCAAAGAGTAGGTGAACTCTGGATAGCCCTAGTTAAAATGGCTATGTTCTACTTCAGTGCATTTTCTCACAGTCAAGACACCCTTCCCACTTTGCTCCATTGTATGTTTGGAACTTGTGTATTTTGTCTCTTTTTGCATCTTGTTCCTATCCATATATATCCCACTGGACATCAAGTCCCTGATCTCTATCACTGTCATATTTGCACAGTAAGCAGCATCCATCTCTGCCTGGAGGCATTCTTGTCATTCTGAACAGCTCTGATATGTGTTGCAATCAGCTCCTGAACTTTCTGACACAAGACTTATTGAAGGTTTCAGGATCTTCATAAGCAAAGTTATATTGGACACTCAATCCATAGTGATAACTTGGGACACATGGGAAGATGAGGCTTTTCTTTTCTCCAGGCAGAGGAATGAGTGTGAACACTAATGAAGCTTGTGCCACTTCTTTGCCTACTCACAGTTTCTCTCTGGCTTCTGCCCAGAAATTAGCTCAGAGGCAACTCCATTGTTATTTACTCCTACTTCTGTTGGATTAAGGATACAGATATTTTTTGGTTCTCAAATGCCTCTGTTGGGCAGGCAGCATATTACAGTATGACAAGAGCTCCAGACATGGGCATTTTATTTTTGTGGGGACTTTTTGCCCATCTTGCCAACCTGTTGAGGTCTGCACAGCCCTCTGGGGTATTGGCCACTCCTCCCGGCTTTGTGTCATCAGTGAACTTGCTGAGAAGGCCTCTGCCCCTTCACCCAAGTAATTGATGGAGAAGTTAAACAATACTAGGCCCAGTATTGAACCTTGGGGGACACCACTAGTGACCTCCAATTAGACCCTGTGCCACTGATTACGACCCTCTGGGATCTGCTGTTCAGCCAGTTCTCAATCCACCTCACTGTGCCCTCATCCAGTCCACACTTCCCGAGTTTGCCTATGAGGATGCTGTGAGAGACAGTGTCAAAAGCCTTGCTGAAGTCGAGGTGGACAATATCCACTGCTCTCCCCTCATCCACCCAGGTAATTGCTTCATTGTAGAACACAATCAGGTTGGTCAAGCATGATTTACCTTTAGTGAATCCGTGCTGACTACTCCTGATCTTCTTCTCATCCATGTGAATAGAGATGTCTCCAGAGTGAGGCGCTCCTTTACCTTGGGATTGAGGCAAGGCTCAGTGGTCAGTTGGTTCCTTGGCTTTATGTACTTCAGTACAAGGATTCTGTCTATTTGCCAATTTCTTCTATTACTTTAGAAATACAGTTTATTGTAGGGTTTTTTCTTAAAAAAAAAAAAATCCATCAAACTCTGTTGGACTGAGTGACACAAGCAGTCTAATTCTTGGAGTAACTTATCCAGATGTTATTTGTTTTGTTTCCAAAACATTAAATTTTTCTGCAGTTTTGCTAGAGAAAAGCCAAAATCACAAGCACGCGCTTCCACTAGCAATTGTTTTGTCTGTGGATCTACTGAGGGCATCGCTTGCCACTTGTTCAGCAAGTTTAACTGTAAATAAATACATCCATCAATCAAAACATATTTCTCAGTAATCACTATATTCCCTGATATTTTAACCTTTATATTTTCCTTGGCATTGCAGTTTGGCTTTCCTTGGCAGAGCTATAGTTAGGCCACTGTTTCATTTAAATTTGGCTTGGCAAGTTTGCTATCCTCTCTTGCACAGCTCTGAGCACGTCTTCACACATTCCAACCACTGCCAAATTATGTGTTTCGTGCTTTGTTTACTGTTCCTACAGAGAGTATTTTTTCTGAGACTACTGCTGAATTAATTTTTGCTTATCAGCTTCTGTTAATGCCAGATATGACCAAAATATTGTTTTCTGAGTCACATCTTATTTTCTTTGAAAGAAAATATTTCTTTAATTTTCTTTTCTGCAGACCTTTTCTGGCTACAACTACTGTACTTGGCTAGTAAAAGAAGATTTCTGAATTTGCATTTCTTACTACCTACATGTGGTGACAAGTGCCAAGACTGATATTCTGCCCGTGGCTGTAATTGTGCACTTGTGTGTTTACTTTAACTTGTATATTCAGGGCTCCGGTGTGCTATTTGCTCACTTGTCTCTGTACCATCATACCGAGCATTAACTGGAAGCCTGATATTAACAGGCTTTGTGAAGAAGTAGGGATTGGAAATGTTCAACTGGCTGGCACTTTCCTTCACCTAATATTTTTGTAAGTCTTCATAGGATAATTCCTCAGACAAGGCAAATTTGTCAACCTTGAAGCAGTCTGACAATCTACAAAACAACAGAATCCTAGAGATTAAATAGGTTGATGCAGTGATCTCTGGGGAGACAGTTCTCTTACTAAGAGTTTCTTTGTCTCAAAAACAAAAAAAAACTCAAAGCAAAGCAAACCCCATGACCTGAAAACCACAATGTAATTTCAAAACAAATTCCCTACACCACAGAGTCAAGGCAAGCAACAAAGGCCCAAAGTTTCTCCTTATTTTTTCTGTAAGATGTAGGGCAATATGTTGAAACAAAATTACCATCTAACACAAAAACCTTAAAATTTTATTTAAAGCCCTTAAGTGCGTGATCCTGTTATACTAGAGTTGAACTCACAGCATTTCCTTCTAAGTTTTTAATATGAGACCTACTACATCAGCATCATAGACCTAAAGTCTCTACTACATAGACCCAAAGTGCCCAACACTTTGTGGCATTGAGATGCTACAAACTCTCTTCAAATCTGATTATTTCCAGTTGGACCAGCTCTTCTCTCCATGGGCTTACCTGCTCGTGATTTTCATGTTCTCTTCTTGTTTGTCAAATTTTGTCACTATGAGAAGATTGGTGCATCTTTTGATAACAGAGCTGGAAACAGTTCAAAGTACTCATCTAAGAGAGGTCAGTCACACAGAATGAATTTTCATTAAAAAATAAAGACACAGAGAACAAAGAGGAGCTCAAGAATGAAGCACACGCCGACTTCAGATAGGGCAGAATCTATTGTTAGAACAGTACGATGAGAAACAAGTTATTTCCTATTTGAAAGAGAACTCTGTCTTAGAAATTTATGACAAGGAAGAGAAATCTGCAACAAAGACATCTTGCTTAACAAACATAATTTTCAGAGGTAAATTCCAAAGAAGTTTGTGGGGAAACTGCTGATGAGTACTTCTGCGTGAACAAGCTCAAGAAGAATACTATCTCAGAACACATATGACTGTATCACTAATATGAAGCTGTTTGCTTTCCTGCAAGGCCAGAAGGAATATCAGCTTTATTATTTACAGTTCAGACTTATTTTCCAAATTTTGCTTTTGTCTAGTTCTCCATCACCTCTAATTTCTGATGCTTTCCTTTGATCACTTTCATTTCAGCCTGACTCAGCATAACAAACATCAAAAAGACATCTCACTGCATGTCAAACATCTGCCCTTATTCTTCTATTTATGACAAATTTTTAATGTAACTCCCTGTGAACTACTCCAGTAATGCCTAAAAACCAGCAGTTCTGGGCTACAAATAATGTGTGTGGTCTCATTTCAGCTCTACAGGAAATGCCATAAATGAGACAAGAATATGATGAGATGCACCATGTAGAGTCAAAAAGAGCTTCTTTGTTACATTAAGTGACAGACTTCCTTAGAATGCTGCACCAAGGCTCCCAACAGTTATGTATCAGTTACTGGGAATTTTACAGACCAGATCTGCATGGCATCACTCAAATGTCTGCAGGATTTCAAGGCTAGTTCTAAATCCAGGAGAGCAAACCCCAGTGCATTTCTTTCATGTTTTGCAGAATCACCTAAGAAAGTCTGGATACCTAATACCTCTCATTCATAATGTAACAGTGACATCAGTGATTAAAAAAGAAGGGTAAGATAACCATGAACTGTCATCTAGACAAAGGATTATTCTGCTTAGAACATCTTAGTAAGCACTCAGATGGCAATGGCACCTTCAATAGAGGCACTAACACTGTCCCTGTCCTGCACGAGGTTCCTTTACAACAAACAGAACCAGTATTTCAGCATCTCTGGCTTGAACTGGCCAATAAATTCTAAACAGGAAGGAAGGACAAAAATCATAAATATGTAAATATCATAGTTTCCACAGGTTTGTCTCAGTGAGAAACTAGATTAAACAAACCCCAAACTAAACACATCTTGAACAAATACAACAAACTAAAATTTTAGGAAACACCTATATAAGTGACTTTTTGGAATGCATAGAAAAGTAGTGTCTCAGGTAAAATAAGTAATTGAATCATTGCCAAATTTCACAACACTCACTTGAGAGTCCATGTTCAATTAGCAGTTTTGGTATTTGGATTTCACAAATAATTGTGTGACAGAATAAAGAAAGTCCCTCAGAAATGGTGTCTCTTGGTAACACTCAGTAGATGAGCTCTTGGGTAGGTGACGCGCTTTCCTGAAGATGGCTTGGATGAGGAACAATGTCGGGCTGAAAGGACAAACAATCATCCAGCCAGAACCAAGCACACCGAGACTGAGATTTTTTTTCTGTCCATCAGCTTAGTTCTCCTTTACTACAGACGAAGCTGGTTTCCTCCTGTCCTCTCACCAGTGGATGTGGACAACTACCAGCAACTGTCTGTATCTATTTCCTTTGTAAAAAACATCACCTGGCCCACCCAAAGAGTCCTCCCTTCTACATAAAGGCTCTGTTGCTCCCTATCTTGTAGGTTCTGGTTTCTAAAAGTTCTAGAGGTGATGTTCACTCCTCTTGGGATACCCCCAGCTATTTACAGCTTCAACACACAACACCAGCTAAGGCTGAACGTGGTCAAGTGAAGAACAATTATTTCCTGCATCTTCTATGCATATCCCAATTTATTATGCCTCAGAATAGGAAACCAACAGAAAACATTATTTTTGTCTGAAATTCAACTTTCTGAATCTTCATTTTCAGTGACTTTCTTTGTCCACTTACTTCTCACTGCTTCAGCTAACCCTCATAATTTTTCATTAAGTTGGGGAGCTTGAAATCTGTGACATTTTTGCTGAAAATATACTTTTCCACTAAGAAGACAAAGGTGACTCCCATAATTTCTAGAAACTCTACCAGTTAATCTAAAAATAACTGGCAATAGAGGAAAAACTCAAGCTAAACGTATGATACAGCTTCTGAAAAATGGGAAAAAATATTCCCCACGTACCGTCTTTATCTGTAGACCAGAATCTTTGCATTGGGTATGACACCACCGTGACAGTTTTCTCTAGTGCTCCATCAGCTGATCTCTGTTTCCTTGACAGCCTGCTGAACACCAACAATGGCCATGGGTCAAGAAGCTATCAGCTCCCCACTGGCATCTCCTGGGGTGAAGATGACCCAGGGCAGGGAGCATAACAGAAGCAGAGAGCCCAGACTGTACAATGCAGATCTTTTACTGCAAATAAACTCTTATTTCTCACTGTGTAAACACTGGATGAAGAGAGTTTAAAATGTAAACTGAGCACCTGGCAGAGCAGAGCCAACAGCATCCAGGCCATGTTAAATTGAGTGCCAGTGGCTGTAGTTGCATGCCCCAGCATGTCCCTCTGCCTCACATTTCCAATTAGCTGGTTTTAGGCTTCTGGACACACCCAGCTGGGCATGGAATGGGGATGTGGACAGATTTAAGGTCCTCCAAGGATGGCCCAAAGTGCCTCTGAAGTGAGTAACTAGTTCATTTATTGTGGTGAAAGAGAGAGAACAGAGAGGGGAGAATCAGTGAGGGGAGATTCAGGAGCTGGGAGAAGGAAGCAAGGAGACACAGAATGGCAGTAACAAGTTTGCCACCTGGATGATGCCACTCCTGTCAGCTCACAAAGGCGGCTGAAGGTAAAGCACACTTATCTGCTGCAGAACAGGTTTGGCTTCCTCTGCCCATAATGCTGCACACTTCCTTGCGCTCCTGGCAGAGGGCAGCCCTGGCTGCTCCAGCCTCCCCTTCAATCCCCAGCACACAGGGGAAATCCCAGAGTGTGGTCCATGCTGTCCATCCCTCACACCACTGATACAGCTGTCCCAGTGCTGTTCCCAGGCAGGTCTGCGGTGGCTCAAGCAGAATGGTGAAGCTGCTCCAGAACCTGGGATACTCCAGGGCTGCTCACTTCCCACTGCAGCCTGAGCCAGCTCAGCAGCTTCTCCTGCCTCACCTCCCAGTTCTGCACTGGGACACTGGGGTGCCTCTGCCAGCACCATCCTGCTACTGACACTGCTCGTGACATCCTCATCATCTGTGGATGGGTAGCCACTTTCCAGAACTCCAAGACCTTTAGTGAATCTGAGCAGTCTCAGCACTGGGCAGACACCGTGGTTTTACACCACTGCTGCTGTTCTTTTGTGTGGAAGTAAACATCAAAATGCAAATCAAAGCTAGCTGGTTGAATGCGTCACTTCAGCACAAGACAAAAGGGATCTGTTTGCAAAAGAAACTACTGCTACAGGCCCAGAAAGCATTCAGAAAGCAGAAGTGATTTGTGGGGAAGAAGACCTCCACCCCTTTCTCAATCAAAGCAATTTTATGAGGGTTGGAGAAATGACTTGAGTAAAGTCACTGGGACCACAGAATCACCCACACAAGCAGTTTGTTTAAATTAGGGAATTAGCAAAGGGGTAAGGGAGCATCATCCAGTGCAGGGCTGAGACCCAAGAAGGATTTGGAAAGGCTGTGGAACCAGTTCTCCAGCATCTGCTATCTACAACACCAGCATGCAGGAAGGCTCTGGCAGAGCTAAAGCATCACAGAAAATTAGTACCCACTCTGCACTGCCACTCCAGCACACTCCTGCTCTCACCCAGCCAGTGCTCCAAAACACACGAACCTGGTGATCAGCTGGTGGATTCAATCAACAATGAAATCAACATTAGTGTAAACACTTCACGTGGCCACCTTTGGTGCTCTCATACATGTTTGTCACAGGTAAATTCTCTGAAAATGAGAAAGGTTCTCAGAGAATTCACATGGAAACCATTTAATGTACAAAGGTATTGTCATGGTCACTTAGCCAACAGTGTCAGCTACCTGGCTTTTTAGAGATATCTCCAAAATAATCCAATCACCTGAAGGTGCAAGCTGTACTTGGCCTCAGAGGATGAAAAAAGCCTATAATGCACTGGAGTCCTGACTCTGTAGCTCAGTCCAAGACTACAAATACTGATGGCACATGCTGGTTGGGCACTGCTGGGAAAGGCTCTCATTACACTCACCTGAAGCAGAGCAAAGGACACTCCATACTAACACAGCCAATGCAACTTCCCATGGCTGAGCTTCCAGGAGCAGGAAAATATAAAAAATATAATATTCGAAAACATTTCAATGTAAGAGACACTTTGAAAGAGGCACATGAAAGATGTGAGAAAGGTTGGAAAAAAAAAGACTATTACAACAAAATCCTTAACTTTTTTTTAAAGCAGATTCTGATTGAGTAATAATTCTCATTAAACAAAAGGCTCTAGCTTTCTTGAAGATTTTCAATCTTCACCTCAGGAAACCCAAAGCTAGAGAGATGCTTGGATCCCCTACAAAAATCAGCCATCATCTTTACCTTTGTACACAGAAAGCATGGAGCAGAGACATCTGACACTCATGGCTCTAACCCCACGAATAAATAAAACACTGTCCCTATGGCTATTTTTAAAAGGGGTAGATTTAGAAGGAAGGAGGAGACAAGGGAGTGGAATACATTATTAGTTTCAGGGTTTTTTCAGTGCTCATTGGTTTGTATAAAGGCTTGGCATGTATCAGTAGGTAGACAAGTGCTTGTTAAGTGTTAATTTTGCATACGGCTGTTACTGCCACATGCAGACACCTATGCAATCTTCCAGTTACGGAGTATCCACTCTTCCACTGCCATGTATCTGAACCATGACTTGAACAAAGGCTTCATTTGGCACTCTGTAGTCCTGAAAGCCATGGTTTAAAAACACAGGGCAATATTCTACAGCAATAGAAAAGTTAACAGCAAACATGCCCACTTCTGATCCTTTCCTATCTGAAACCAGTTTATAAAGAAGTTCTATAGCACAAACTCCAGCTATTCCTGAGGAAATGAAAAAAAAAAAAAAGCAGCTTCAAGATGTTATCCTCTCTGTTGAGACACACAATCCAACCAAGCAGGAAATACACACAAATAGGGATGGATAGTCAGTCTGAGATGTAATGATAACAAGCTGCTGTCATTTCAGAATTTTCCTCTGAATAACAGGTGCTGGCTGAGTACACACCATGGTAGAGAGTGGGAAAGAGCTTTTCAGAAGTCATTGCCTTGAATCACAGAACGACACTGCAAGAGACTGACTGCAAGCTGGTACATAACTTGCTGCCAGCCCTAAGTGGCAAAAATCAGAACAAAACAAAAAAAACCCCAGCCCAAAATCCAAACACCTTTCTCAAAAGAATACTTCAGAGCATTTTAGATGAGGAGAGAGGAGGCATTCATTATCACCATAACAAAAAGACTGCAACAGACCTTCTTTGAAGAAAGGATCACCTGGCCAGCATAATCCAGAAGGAAAACCAGATCAACAGAGTTTCTGGCATGATAAGATGTACAAGGGCCTCTTGGGTCATCCAGGACTCTCCAACCACTTGCACCCAAAATATATCATTACTTTTGTACGTGGCAAACTGTCCCCTTTACACAACAAACCAATATTTTGTGTCTGCTCTGTACTGCTTTTTATTTCCTTACTTTTTTATTCAAGTAAGGAAATGGGATTGACTGTTCTGTTTTCAGCCATATCTAATACCAGCACGAGCTGTCCTTACAGACACAATAATAAACCCCCTCTTTGCAGCTTCATTGATCAGTCCCTTCTCAGAACTGCTGGAGCATGGGGAGAGAATGGGGAAAACATTCATTTCAAGAAAAAAATAAGAGGCTGCTATCTAGACTAAAAACTTTATTGATCTGTGAACCTTTCTGCTAGTCCTGCTTTCCCAGAGCTTTTACAGAGTCGGCAGGAATACAAACTCAAGCCTGTGAGGAAGAAACAGTGTCACAAGCAGCATGTTTGAAATGCAGCTTGCTGACCTCAGATGTGGGGGACAGAACCTTTACGAGTTTCTCATAAGAGGACAATTCACCCACTTAAGCCACCACTGTGATGGAGCTGTGAGTGGTGCAGGAGCAGCAGCTGGCCTTTGCTATCCTGGCTACTCAATACCACGTGGGGAGTTCATGCTGGAGTCCTCAGAGCTTGCTCCCATGTAGTGCCCAGAATCCTCGATTCTCATGCTCAGTCCAGATTCCTCCTGTTTCTCCTTTTCCTTTGATATCCCTTCTCTTCACTTGCACCAGCACATACAAGTGTTAGAGATGTGTATCATTTTCCCTGTGCACACCCCCTTTTCCCCCACAACACTCCCTTTTTTCACCTATTTTCATCTGACTGTATCTGCCTCATCCCTATCTTCAGCACTGAACCAGTATCAGTAAACATATTCCATGGTCAGATCACAGAATACTGAGGAATACAAATACAGCCTTTTATCTTCCCGAGCTGAAGCACTCCTTGCTTTTTTGAGCAAGGGTGTCTGCATGTGCACACATGTATGTGACCACACATACACACGCCTCAAGTTCCTCTTGAAGGCAGCCTCTGAGCAAGGCATGAGGCTCTGTCAGTGTGAAGGGTCTGTGTCACACACTCTGGGTCTCTCATTATTTGTTAGTGTGCTTAATCACCTCTTTTACACAACTGCTCTGTCCTCAGTATCTCGTCTGTTGTTCTGTCCTCCAATGGCATTTACTGGACCCAACCCAGCAATCCAGTAACTCTTCTTGCTCCCTTTTGGTCACCTTGAGAAAAACACATTTACAAAACAAGACACTGATACACAGACCCACCATCCCAAACAGAGACGGCCAGCCCTCTTTCTGGGTGAGATTTGCCTCTCACCAAGATCCACTCTGATGAAGAAAACTTTACACAAGGGCAAAACAGAAAAAAACCCCCACCAAAACTGAAAAACGACCCTCATTTTAGTTAAAATAGTCCAAATCAAGACTCAATTAAAGCCTCTTCTTCATTTCTGGGCAGAGAAAACCAGAAACATTTGTCTCAGGCAGACACAAGCAGGTAATCTTGGTTTTGCTGGTACTTAAAATGATGAAGAAAGCTGACAGCACCTCCAACATCCCCTTTTCTCCCTATAATATTTCTTCTTTTGGAAGCAAGAAAGTCAACATTTGAAAACAGAGACTTACACTTCAGAAAAATAAAAGTGTCCCATACAAGAGGAGAGAGTGAGGGCATGGGATTTCCATTGCTCAGATTAAAATCACACAACACAATTATTCTGCCAGCTCCTGAAAAAAAAAGAAAAAAACCCGTAAACTGTACTAGATAAAATCAGCAGCAGTGTTTCCTCTCAAACTGCAGAATAGCAACTTCAGTCCTTTTGACCCAAGCTGAGGCTTGCGTGTCCTGGTAATTCTAGCAAATGAGGGACATGACAAGCTGAGCAGTTAGGCCTTATCTATCTACGACAGGATAATTACTCTGAAAAAACACCCTATCAGTACAGATCACGCAGCACGGATTTTCATTTACTCTCAGATACTGCACAAAAGTACCACATCCCCTCTCATGAGGTTACAACTGGCCCAGACACTGTAGGGAGAGAAAGGGAGGAAAAGTAAAGGAGGAAAAGTAAAAAATTACTCAACAGCAGGAGAAAGAAGATTATCTTGAATGGCCTGCCACTGCTTTTTCAGTGATTGTGGTTTTCATCATCATATTTGTTTTACTTTGTAAAGATTCCAAAAATGATACTAAAAGAAGCCTATCACACACTTGAGAAAAAAAAAGAAATTACACAAGCAGTTATATCTGATCTTCAGGGAAATTGTGACTAGGGCTGTTTGCTGATCCAGCAAACATAGCTTGGGTAGAAACACCTACTAGGAAAAAAAAAAAAAGCACCAAGACACAAAACACAATAGAAAAACAGCCATGAGATAAAAATGCCTATTTCTGTGTCATTGTCATCACCAGAGTCCTACGGAATCCTTGCCATCACTTGTTTTGTCAGGAATTACTTCTCCTAAGGCATACTTCTTTTATTAAGCATGGAGTAAGGAAACAAGGTAAGTTAAGGCCTCAGAATTAAACAGTTTAGTCTTGGAACATTGTTTTCTATATATGACATGTCACCCAATCCGGCTAGAATTGCAGTGATTTAGAATAAATATAACATTTTTAAATTAATTAGAAATTATGGGCTGTTGTGACCACCAGTGATGAGCAGGAGAAAATTTAAAGTTAGCAGGAGCCCAAGAATTTAATTTAGAAAATCCAATCTAACGTCATTGTTTCTGGTGATACTTCCATGAAAACAAAGAATGATCGAGACACTGGTTCCTCTTTCCCCAGGTAAAATCCACTCTAGATCATTCCCTTACCCTCCCATCAGATTCATGCAATGCTGAAACTTTCTGAGTCTTTATTATTATTATTATTATTATTATTATTATTATTATTATTATTAAATTTAAACAAGATGGGGAAAGAGCAGCACCTTTTAAAAAACCCCTGTTGTGTGCTATAAAGGATAAACAGGTGAGGTTTAAAAAAAGTTAAGTTTATATATGTACATATACACACATACACTAAACCAAATTAAAACCAAAAAACTTGTGAGGAAGTAATTTTCAACAAGAGAGAAGAAAGCCTTATTCCACATCAAGCAAAAGCACCACAAATTAAAATTAGAGTGCACAATCACATGTAGTGCAGATACCAAACTAGCCTGGGTCCTGGAAGCAGTGGAGCTACAGCAGGACAGAGCTCCATGAGGGCCATCTTATCCCACTGCTTGGCAGAAGCAAGTGCAGAGTGTGCATTCAGGAGGGTGTGCTGTAGAGGCACTGCCACAGCTGCCTGCTCTGCCTCCAGCTGTTTTGGCAGACGCCACAAAATGCAGCAAACTAGTGACAATAGGAGACCCAGAGCTGAGCTACGGACTGATTTAGCTACAGTATTTCCATAACAGGTTTCTGAATTCCCCCATGTCTCTCATGTGCTCCCTGTAGGTAACTGCCTGCTTCAGTCACACGGTAGACAGCTCCTCATTATGTATTATTTGTGCACTGAGGTTCCCATTCTTGCGTACCTGCAGCTTTTCCTATCTCTCTTCCACCCCGCAACACCACTTCTATTTCCTCCAGGCTGAAAGGGTAATAAAATTAGGAAGGGGCATGTACACCTAACTAAGGGGAACTGTCAACAACCAAACGTAGCTTAAAAAATAATAACAATTCTTAAAAAAACCCAATTAAAAAACCTGTTAAAGTTCTGCAGACTTCGGGCAGGGTTTGGTCATTTAGCCAAGAGGTCTTTGTCTCCAGGGCCTGCAGGCTAAATTGTCCCAACTGGCAGGAAGCATGCAGTACATGATAAAATTCTGACTAAAAGAAAAAAGTAGTAAGGGCCGGGGGAGAAGAGGCTCTAACATGGAAACCCCAGACTGCAGTAGCAGCACTCATGCCACACGGTAGGCTTTCAGGAGGGTGAATTCCTTCCTGTTGGTGCGAGCTGCCCAGATGAAAAGAGCAGCTGCCATGAACTGCAAAGGTGCCGACACACAGGCGAGGCAGAAGGACCAGCCGAATTCACCCCTCACATCCTCCGGCAGAGGCAGCTTCCTATGGAGCAGCTCAATCCCAGCTACATAGCAGCCAACGAGGCCCAGCGTACAAAGCCCTGGGGAAGGAAGCAGCAAAGCACAGTGAGCTCACCCGTGGAGTGCTCCAGGGGGTACTCTGAGCTTCTGGAGGAGGATGGCAGGACACTTACCTGCTAGGAAATGCAGGACTCCAGTGGCAATGGCCGGGTAAAGGCTGCGACAGGCACAAGCACAGAGCCCAATCAGAGCCCCAAAGCACATGAGGCCGATGCTGACAAAGGGGAGGAGAAACTGCAATCGCCAGAGATCTGCATGTGAAAGAAACACAAGTCAAGTTTGCCGAAGGTATGCTAGAAACAGATCTTCTCCCACTATCTTACATTCCCTTCTACCCTGCTGTTTCTGCTTCATCAGACATTCTACATTCATAACCAAAAAGGACCAAAGACTCCATTGAAGCATAAAGAACTTAATTTGTTAACTCAAAAATTCCTGTACTGCATTCATAGGCAAAACCCTTGCTAACACATCTATGTCTTCCTTTTAAACTCTGACCTACTGCCTGTGCTACTGTAAAAAAAAATAAATGGTGAGCAAGACACAGAAGCTTTCCTTGCTGTTGACTGTATTTGAGAAAAATCTTTTTTTAATTCTACTTGTTTATCTGCCAGAACTGAAAGACACTTACAAGTCCGATTCAAATCCGTGCCACTGTTGTGATTTCCAGGCTCTATGTACTTTTCTACAAACTGATCAGAGAGCGAGAAACTGATGCAGTTTGTAGTCATATCGGTTTCTGGGGGTGGAAAAAAAGAAAAAGTTACCATTAGGCGTCTCCCCTCAACCCTCCTTCTCCCCTTTCAAATCCTCTTTTCCCAATGATATATGAGCTAGGAAGCTCCTCCGAGTTCCACTTGTGAGAAAAAATTACCTCTCCAAACAGATCTGTAGGTGCTTTCCTATGATGTAGTTGACACAACGTTTCTCTTATGAGGCACTACACTAAGGGACAGCATTCCAACATGCAGAATCTTCAAGCTTCCCTGGATTATCCACAGAGAACTGCGCCATGTGTAACAGATTGGAAAGAAATGCAGTGGCATATGATGCTCAACTATGTTGCCACATATTCTTGTGCTCAGGGTCCCTTAACTAAACTGTGCTGATTTCCACATGCAGAATGTAGTCTTGTACTAACAGTTAAATCAAAAATGGGATAGAAAGGTCTATTTAAAGAACATGAAGGATTTCCTTCTTTACACTAAGTTTCTACCTCAGGTTTTACTTTGAGAATACTATTGAGCAGAACTGGTTTAAATGTCTTCCAAAATAAGTATTTTCACGAGAGGGGAAAAAAAAAGCATTTCACGTAATGCTTTTTTTTTCCAGAAATGTAGCTGAAAGTATATCTTTAAGAGAGTTCCAGATGAAGGGGTTCACGCATACAGTAAGTACCCAAAATCGACTCTGAAACAATTAAAATAATTGCTTTCCACACATTTTAGTCCCCAACGATTTTCAAAAATAATACAAATATTTCACTCCATATCCATTCAAGTAATCCAGGATGTGCTGATGCAATGGTGGGATACTTGTGACATGAACAAAGTGAATGATTAGCTAAAACGAATGAGTGCCTCCTTGATAAAGTAGTGTCTTTATTCCATTGCTGGATCCCAGGATGTGTCCTTAAAAGACAGTAACTGGTAGAGCAACTATAAATGTATCCCCAACTGGACAGCTGAGGCAAAGAAAAAAATCAAGCTTGTAAGACTAAATTTAGATCAAGTATCATGTGTCAAAACCAGAAACTGCAGCACTGACAGCCACAGACCATTTTGCCCTTTGCTTCTTTAAAAATCTGGACTGCCTTTATTAAAAAACCAACCAACCAAAACATAAGCTGGAAATAAGCCTTCTGGAGGAACAAAGTGGCATGAATCTGTTCTGAGGAAGTTAGCACACAGCACCCCAGGCAAGCTAGGGAAGTGATAATTGCTCCGGAGATACCTGGTGGGCTGTACCAGTGAGAGTTTTTGGGTACAGTGATACACCTCCGCCACAATCCAACCGTGCCGTTGCACCGGAAGAGCGCATCTGTGTAGGTCTTCTCATCTGCATCCTTGCTGACAAACTCCTCCCAGATGCTTCTACCAGCTTCACTAACATTCTCAGCTGGGGACAGGGTGTGGTATTCGTACCAGAAGTCGGTGCCAATGGAGGCTGCCATGTAGATGGTGGAGATGAGGCTGAGCACGCAGGCGATCACCAGCGCGGTAGCAAACCGGTTATCCATCATGGCGCCCTGGGTGGGAACACAGGGGCAAGTGAGCAATGCTTCTGGAAGTACAAAGTTATCCCAGCAGTGCCAAACTCGTGGCATCAGTCCCCTTCTGCAACATCCCCTCAGGATATGCATGCCTTCCTTTTCCTACCTGCTAGAATGAAAGGAACACTGAGCAAATCTACAGTGCTGGCTAGCATCCACTGGATCTGCAAGTTCCAAGCAGGGATAATATCCTGGAGAGTGTGCTCAACCAGCCACATTGCACTGGCTGCTCATCCTGAAACAGCAGCTGACAGAACAGCACCAACTCATCTCCAAAGCAGATGACACAGCTCGCTGCCATTTGTGATCCTGATTGTAGGCAACGTCAGAGACTCCATCCACAATGCCCAGGAAGAAGACTTATCTTTCCTTAAGAGATTACCAAGGGTGGAAGTTATTTTTAGCTTGCCACCCCATATGGCTTTCACAGCTTGTGTTTACAGCAAAGATAAGAACTACAGGCATGCCAAAGAAGCTCTTCCAGGCTGCTCACAAAGGGCAGCTATGCCAAGGCGCTGGAATGCCTTCAGGGAAGAGAGAAATGTATCTCGGCACTAGAGGCACAACATGAAGGAAGCACTGGAAGACAAATTTGGAAATTATGATAAATGCTGCAATAATGCCACAATACATACTGTGGTATTTTTTTAAGACCTAGAACAATGCAAAGGGGTACCCTGTTCCACGGGAACAAGGTGACAAACTGAAAGGCCTTCATATGCTGGCACAAGGACTTTGCATCCCTCTCTCTGGGGTCATTTATGCCCTCCTTTGTGGGGTTGTGCTCCCAAATGGCAAAGATTCAGAGTCAAAGGAGACATGGGGAAAATACAAATACCACACATGCTTATGCTTATGACAATACCATGACTTTAATGAGCAAGTGATTGGTAATATACGAGATGTTTTGTGGCTGCAATACACCAGAGGACTCCCCTCAGATGCCAGGTGTTCTCATGTGCTTTGTGTGTTTGATTCAATTTATGGATTATTACGAATCAGGCTTGAGGCACTTGCCAGAGAAAAAAAAAATTGAAACTAGCTCAGCAGCTAGAGGTAGGCTGGTGGCAGGAGCTGCTATCTAATCAGCTCTTGTCTACTGCTTGCTCTACCTCCCTTCTCCCACACACTTTGATCAAAATATTTTGGTCTACTTTCTTTGCAACTGAATGAACCGCAACTGGAAACAGCAAGTGCCTTAAACCTCAACATTCACAAGGAAAAACATCAGAGCCTCAAGTCAGACTTGTCAGTAAGAAATTCTGAACTAGGAAACAAGTTGCAAATTAGAGAACGGAATTTCAAAGGCATTAATGTTTGCTGTTAACAATACCATTCTTATTTCTTTTCCCCTCCATCTGCTCCTCTATTTGTCTGAAACTGGCTAACAAGGAGAAGAAATTATGTGTTCCCATATCATGTCCTATAATCAGTAAAAATTTTAAATGAGGCACACTCTCTGCAATATCCATCCTTGAACGGCATCCTTAGCAATGAGAAAGAATAGAACTGATTTTTGGCAAACTGACAAGAAACACCCATTCAAAATAGTGCAAAGTTTGCATACCACAACTGCACTTAAATAATAATCTACAAGCTGTAAACTTTTGTAAGTTAATAGAAATATTGAGACAGAGAACACACCGTATCTGGGCTTATTTATGTAGAAAAGATAGAGAGTCAAGCCCAGACTTGGAAGCAAATTCTCTGTGCAGTGTTTAATTCCCGTTTATGTATTTGCACTCTCCTTTAATATCCCAGCATCTTGCTCAAGGTACACAGCTTATGGGATAAACAGGATAGGGAGAACAAGTGCTGTATAGATCTGACCTCACCATTCAGCCCTACTGAGTTAACTGAGGAATCCCCTCCCCTTCACACACTGCCCCCAAAGCAAATAGAGCAAGTGGCAGCTCCAGGGCCAAAGCTCCTGCCCAGCTGAGCTCAGAGACGAGCAGATCACTCTCAGAGCAAGCAGCAGGACAGGCTGCTGAGCAGGCTGGTCTGGATTTTCCACTATATTGCGATCACATCTACTGCAAGAGGAACCCTCTGCAACAGACTCCTCTCTTTAGAAAGGGCTCTCTCTGGGTGGAAGGATCATGAAAACCCACAACCTCCATCCCTAGAGTAGTGTCTGGTGAAAAAGAATGTAACCAGGACATTATTGGGCCACTGATCCGCTGTCACTGCCTTTTGATATAAATGCTGGCAGTGACAAAGCCCTATCAAATTTATACCTAACACAGAGAAAGAAAAGAACTGGCCCAAAAGCCTTACTTTTAGCTATACATCCCTGCTGCCAGGTGCAGAACACTGGTGCTGGCAGTATCCCTACCAGATCACCATTAAGAAACACCCACACACTTCCGACCAGCCTTCTGTGGGCTGGTGTACTGTGAACACGGCAGAGCTGATGTCAGCTGGCAACCAAGAACAGTTCATAAGCAAAATGAAGGCTTAATCACCAAACAGCAAATTAAAGCATTGCCCAATGCTCATTATCCACTTGGTAAAAGGGACATGGCAATCTACTGACTTTCAATCCTTGTAATGTAACTGCAGGCAGGGATAAGAGAGCAGCCCAGGGGGCTACAGACCCCAAAATCTATCAGGTGGCTTTGTGTGGCATTTGTCCCAAAATGAATTTCAGCATGGACAGGACAGTGACAAGGCAAGAGAGGACCCCCAAGTCCTTACAATAAAGGTCCCCACAGTGCTTCTGCCTAACACTGCAACTACGTACAGGAAGGATGAAGAACTCTACAACACTTTATGCAAAGCTTGAACCAGTTTTTCCTGCCAGTGGAGTAGACTTGACTACCCTGGCCATTCACTGTGCATATCCACTGGATCTTCATTTACAGGAGACATATTCCCCCTTAAATGAGGTGTCCTTTCAAGAGAACCATCCTGCCAGCCCCAGGCAGAGCTCAAAGGGAGCAGTGAGCACAGCCAGTAAGAAATAGTTACCAGAGAAGACCATGAAGAAACTGCGTGTTTATGGGATTAATGCCATGCTTTGCAAAAGATTCTGTGCAGAACAATGTGTAGGAGGTGCTTTAGAATAAACTTACTTAAGAAAAAATAACATTACTGCTACAAAGGTGACACTAAAGACATAAAGATTGATAACAAATAAAAATGCTTTTTCTCCACAGGCTGTCAACAAGAGCCTTCGTTGTTTTAACAGGTTTGTTCATATAGCTCTGACAGCACATTTTTGTCTAACAGGAAAAGCTATTTCAAACAAGTTACAGCTGAAACTAAGCTATGGAACGAATTTAAGACAACACTAGGTGGTTGTAAACAGGCAAAAGTGCTTAATAAGATACTGCAATTATATTCATTTTTTAAAAGAAGTGAGACGCATAAAAATTTTTAAATCTTCAAAAAAGAAAATTTTTGAACAAAGCTCCAAAAAGAGAAGGCAAAGGCCAAACTGGAAGCAATACTCAATAGAATGACTAGACTGCATGCATTTCAAAGAAGGGAAAAACAAAGGAGGTAAGTCAGTAGAGTCGGGAAAGAAAAAACAGAGAACAGAACAAAAGCAAGTATTCTGGCAAAAAATCAACTCTAAGACTGAAGACTGGACAGTCTTTGTAAGAAGTTACTGTACCATGGTAGAAGGGAATACAAAAACATGCATATTTTTATCTTGTTACTGCAGTCACTCCTTTCAGCCAACAGTGGGTCACCACATTTAAGAAACTCCTTTTACGTGACATCACAAAAGAGGAAGGCTGCATTCGCTAGCATTCTCTCAGGATACATGCTTGCAATCAAAAAGGGATTAGGCAGAAGGCCTACAAGAGGGTGCAAATATGGGGAGAGGGCTGCCAACAGCACCAAACAGGAGCGTCCGTTCGATACTCAGGGCAACAAAATGTTAGGAAAGATTGCTACTAAACACTTTCTTACCTTCAGAGATGCTCAGAGTCCCTCAGGACACACAGCTCCAATGATTCCACGTCACTTCAGAGGCACAGTGTTGTTTGTGTCCTGTGGCCAGCGGAGAGCACGAAACGCAAACCTCCCTTCTGCCCTGACTGTTCCATTCATTCAGCTTCTTCCACACCACCAGTTCACAACAAGTGATCTACAAGCACAGAGCAAACCGAATGGCTGGACATCATCACTTCACTCTGAAATTACTTGACAGACATCTCCCAATGCTATCATTAANCCGTTTCCCCCCCTCAGCCCCGGCCCGGCCCGGCCCGGCACCCACCGCCCATCGCCGCCGCCGCCGCCTCGCACCCGGCCCAGCCCCGCTTCCGCCCGCCGCGCCCGCCCGCGCGGGGCACGCTGGGCGATGTAGTTCTGCCGCCCCCTTCCGGAGGCACCGGGCGCCGGCCCCAGCACCCCCGGGCACGGGGCAGCGTTTTCCAATGGCTCATCACCCTTCCTGTGGACAAATTCCTCCTCATGTCCAGCCTGAACCTCCCCGGCACAGCTTAGGACTGTGTCCTCTCGTCCTGTCGCTGGTTACCTGGCTGAAGAGGCTGATCCCCACCTGGCTACAACCTCCTTTCTAGTTCCTTCTGTTTCTCTTGACTGCTTGTAAAAAATGGTGACATGATAACCTGGCTGAATGACTTGGGAAAACAAGTAAGGGGAAAAAAAAAATCAGTAAAAATTGCAAAAATTGGCAACTCTGGCTCCATGCCCCAAACTGGACACTTCCCTCCATCCCTGGTACACGAAACCATGGGAAGTATAGAAGGACTCTTAAAAGTGGTTAACAATTCCCCTGGCTGAGAGACCAGCCCACACAGTCTTGGTTTTACAAACCTCCAAACAAGCAAACAAATACTCAGAAAAAAACCCCAGAAGCATCCGAGGCTTTCACGCCTCTGGGGACTTCTGNGGAGGGGAAATTACTTGAAAAGCCCGCGGGCCAAGAGACCCTGTCCCTGCAGGACCAGCCCCGCGCAGGGCCGGGCCGGCCGGGCATCCCCACGGAGCGCGACCGCCCCCGGGGGTCTCGGGCCTCCCAGGCGTCAGCCCGCGCGGGGGGCGACAGCCGCGGGCCGGCAGCAAACGCGAGGGGAGCACCCCGAGCCCTCAGCCCCGTTTCCCCCCTTCAGCCCCGGCCCGGCCCGGCCCGGCACCCACCGCCCATCGCCGCCGCCGCCGCCTCGCACCCGGCCCAGCCCCGCTTCCGCCCGCCGCGCCCGCCCGCGCGGGGCACGCTGGGCGATGTAGTTCTGCCGCCCCCTTCCGGAGGCACCGGGCGCCGGCCCCAGCACCCCCGGGCACGGGGCAGCCTTTTCCCATGGCTCATCACCCTTCCTGTGGACAAATTCCTCCTCATGTCCAGCCTGAACCTCCCCGGCACAGCTTAGGACTGTGTCCTCTCGTCCTGTCGCTGGTTACCAGGCTGAAGAGGCTGATCCCCACCTGGCTACAACCTCCTTTCTAGTTCCTTCTGTTTCTCTTGACTGCTTGTAAAAAATGGTGACATGATAACCTGGCTGAATGACTTGGGAAAACAAGTAAGGGGAAAAAAAAAATCAGTAAAAATTGCAAAAATGGGCAACTCTGGCTCCATGCCCCAAACTGGACACTTCCCTCCATCCCTGGTACACGAAACCATGGGAAGTATAGAAGGACTCTTAAAAGTGGTTAACAATTCCCCTGGCTGAGAGACCAGCCCACACAGTCTTGGTTTTACAAACCTCCAAACAAGCAAACAAATACTCAGAAAAAAACCCCAGAAGCATCCGAGGCTTTCACGCCTCTGGGGACTTCTGGCGAATTATCCCAACAAACTCCTCGGCCAGAACAGCCAGGAGACGTTTTTGCAGCAAGGTAAGAAACTAGGATGTAAAGGTGAAAGCAGTCATAGAAGAAACTTCTCAGATTTGGTGCAATATTAATTCTTTAATTAAAAAAATTATTAGAAATCGTATTTAATTAAAGAAATTTCTGTGTATATGCCCCACCTTTTTGGAATGTGGAGCTGTCTCAGCAGCACCTCATAATGTAACTGTGTACAAAGACATATTTTGGGGTCCATCTGGGATTTATCCTGCATCTAAAATACTTGACATCTTTATCAATGGCCTGGAAGAATGCAGAGTATTGCTGATAAACCTCTCAGATGACACAAGGGAAGGGTAAATAATGACATGGAGAGGGCATTGGGACAGGGTGACCTGATCATGTCGCAGCCGGGGCAAGCAAACATGCATTTCAGTAAGGTCATCAATGAGCTCATTAATTTAAAAGCAAAGACTGAAGGCTATACTTACCTGACATAAGACTTCATCCTGGGAAATGCAAAATGAAAAAGAAAAAATATTGGTGAAATACCAACTGCCAAGACGTGGCCCCCCAAAAAAACCCCAACCTTCCTGTAACCTCCGATGTATAAAGTGAGAAATAACAAGGAAAGAAGTTGTATCACATCTAGAATTGCTGCTGGCTCTGAAATAGCACATCTAGTTTTGATAGGTTGACAAAGTAGAGATAAACCTGAAAAGGGATATGAAAATCACTGAGCAATTAGAAAACTTCTCTGAATAAAATATATCACAGAAGGTCAGTCCATTTTATTTATAGAAGAGGAGTTTATTTAAGGAGTTAATTTATTGACTTAAGGACTTGCAAGGCTATAAAACACATGTAGTAGCAATAGGGAACAAAAATATCAATAACTTCTTTCTGTATACCTGGAAAAGCTATCAAAGGTTGAAGCCAGAAAACATTAAAAGGGAAAAAAGTCAACAAAAACCCCTGTGTATTCTAAGCCATGGTAAAAGCAGAATTGGAACCATTTGCTGTAAAATACAGCGAATTATCTAACACTGGCACGTCTACAGTTTTCTCCTAAAAGATCTAATTTTTGTAAAAATGAAAATCAATTCTGAAAAATTTTGCAGCCATTGCTACTTCCGTTATTAAATTAGGCTACAGTGGCCTCTTCTTTTTCATAATCCGCCCTGATCAGTATGAAGTGTGCAGCTGCTCAAAAGCATCCATAGGGAAGAGATGAATTTTCATTTTATTTACTTAAAATCAAATACTCTCTGCAGATTTCACCTAGATTCGTTTTTTTTTTCTGGAAAAATACCCTTCCTTGTAGTAAAAGTAACCTCAGAAAAAACCCCCATTACAGATGAACGCATGGGGTCATTCCTTGCCAACAACTATCTTTTTTCTTTTGTCTCTTCTTTTCACACCTCCTCAAGGTGCCTCAGCAGAACCACTGGTTGATCAGTTTAGTTACAGAACAAGATCATTTGGGGAGGTTTTAAAAGGAAGAGTTTGCTTTACTGTGCACAGGAAAGCACAAAGGGAATAATGCTAAGGGAATCATCCTGAGGGCTGTAGTTTAAATGCTGTTCCTGCTTTTCGCAAAAGTGAAGTTTCTTTGATAGCAGACCTAGATCACGAGCGTTACTGAGTTCTCAGGCACTGACTGAGAGTTTAACATCAGAGTGCTGCAAACAAAACAAACAAAATCAAAACCCCAGTATGTTGCAAAAAAAATTAAATTGTTTAGTACAAAATGTGTGTCATTTTAGTTCTCACAATCTAAGGAAATAAGTAAATGTTTGTAGGACATGGCACCATCTGTATTAAATGAAGCTGATACAGGATGAAAAAAGAAAAAAACCTTCTTCATGTATCATGTTCACTTCAGGAATTATTGATTCAGACCTGAAAAAGGGGTTCAAAAGTCTGCCTGTTTTTTCCAAAACTATTAGTTCATTTACAAGATACCACCTCCCCCAACAAATATTGTCTTAATAAAACATTTTGGTTTTAAATAAAATAAAAAGTTTTTCAGTTTTAGTTTTAGGCACCATCTATGAGCATTTTACACAGTTTGAGTGAGCAGAAAATCCATTCAATTCCCCTCAGACCTCTTTATACGGTTTGCCTTGGTTTTATTTCTGCCTTCTTTATTTTTCTGTAATTTTTTTTGTGGCACAGGACAAGGTGGTATAATTTTCACACAGAGAAAACCTTCTAGATGTGCTTCTCCCAGGTAACATGAACAGCATTGGGGCATTATAATGATATTCATCCTTTATGTCAGTGGTCTCCAAACCTTTTTATCATGCATCTTTTCAGTAAAAACTTTTTAAGCAGGCACCTCTGTTAAATGTAAATATTTTTTTAGAATGTTACGTGTACTACAGTACCAATATATAATGTACATTATAAAACATACACAAAAATATAAATTAAAAAAGGATGAGATAAACAGCAATAATCAATATTTAAAAATTAAGTGTACAAAAATATTTTCTTCCTGCTCTGCATTTTGTAGACCACTGCTCTCAGCATGAAACTGTTTCAGTCTATCCTGAGGCATGGTCTCAGTGCCCACAATTTTACCTGAATAGGTTCCACCTTTTCCTCTTTGTTGAGGGATGAAACTTCTATTGGTTAGCATTCATGTGGTTACCTCTGAGCCTGCCTTCAACTAGTCATGGCATAGTAGGGCAGTTTCAGCCAATTTAATGTGGGTTTTTTGATTTTTTTCTTTTCTAATTAGGTCTGCAAATCTGTTTCTTACATGTTTTTAAAGTAAAATCATTCAGAAACTACTACTACACTTTATTTTACAGCCAAATGAACCTCTGTCCTTCTCAACATTTATCATTATTAATAATTTACAGATACACAGCTTATTTTATCTAGATGCCTGTGCTTATGTAAAAGTGCATGTACAAGCTGGAACAAAACGACATTTAAACTATGAGTAAAACAGAGGGTGTAAAACAAAAAAAAAATGAACAAAAAAATAAATAACTCGCAAGAAACAAACCCACACCTTGCTACCTGGGAATGCTTCAACTGCAGGAATTTGTAAGGGGGAAGTGGTGTTTGTAACAAACAAAATCAGCAACACTGCCTGCATCCTGTGCAGATATTTTCCCCACAAATTACATGATTACCTACCATAAATCGTGTATCGCAGGCATTACAGAACTGTGAACAAAGACGTGAAAGCTTTTCCCTTGCTGCTCTTGGAAGCACCTCAGCATTTCCTACGACGAAGATTTAAGGAGTGGTACAAACTCTGACCCGACAGATCTCACAGGTGCGTTTGAGAGAGGCAGAACCGTCAGAGAAACACCCAGTTTAAAGCAGAACTGGCCAAATGCAGGGCCACCATCACAGTACCTGCTCTGAGTGTCTGGTTACAAAAGTTAAGTTCATTCTCATGTTCAAAACTACTCAGCACCCATAAGCTTCATTTTTTCAGAGCTGCATCAAGGTGGACAAGATGGGTATCCCGAATAGAAGAACATACACCTGAGCCAGCCAGTAGCTGGTTGCTTCAGTGGAGAATTTTTTCAGGAGAAGGGTTTACATGTATCTGGTGAAGCCTGAGAGGAGGAAAATGCTGGGGGAATATAGGAGTAGGGTGAGGAGAGGATGGAGTCTGTCCTCCTGAGCTTTCTGTAGTATCTATGCAGGAGTGTTATGAGGGGGATTTCCATGGACTCAGTATTTTTGATAGCTTGGCTCTATCTCAGGGAAGCAAACTCTGGGAAGAGTAAGACCCTACATGATGCCCTAAGTGAATCACTACCACACAAAACCACCCTAGACTACTGACAAATATGCCTGCTGCTGCTCCACTTGGATAATTACAGTGCTTTAGGTTATCTTTGCAACTCTTTTGCCCAGGTGAGGAAGTGTCATAAGTGGAATATGGCAACATGCAGCAACATCCCTAAGTCTCTTCAGAGCATTCAAGAAATACAGAGGAAATTCAGAGAGTTGGTCCCTGTTGGAAAAGGTTTGCTATTTAATTTTTTATTTTAGTGAGTAAGGCTGTTAAACTAATAGGAGACAACATAGTGAGGAACCACAAACACGGGAATACACAGACATAAACTTATCTTTATGCTGCCTTTAAGCTTTTTAAAGATACTCACCTTTTTGTTTGCTCTGAGATGGAGAGGGAAGGAGTGAATTTCAAGGGGTATGAAGGGGTATGAAGTGCGAGATGGAGGGAAGATTGGTTTGTATCTGATTTCTAAAGCTTGTAACTGCTCGTAGACTATTATTTTCTAACTGCAGAGTAAAATAACACATAGGTCTGCCTTTGCAAGAGAGGCAGAAGTGTTGTAGAACTGACTGTAGGGTTCAGCTGATCTCCTGCTCCAGTACTGATGGAAAAAGAATGCCTCTATTTCCCAGTGCTTCTTGGAAAAGAAAACCTGAAAATACATTGCTTGAAGCAGCAATAAGCAAAGTTCACACAAAACTCATGTCTGCACTGAATTCATCAAACATCTTTTTTTTTGTAAACTGTAAGCTACTTGGGCTATTTTGCACAAATCTTGGCTGAAAACTCAGTGTATTCTTTGTACTCTTCAGATGGTGAGAGGATGGGTTTTAGCCTGTGTTTTCTTGCTGGTTTACACTTGATGTCTCTTGCATGCAAATTTCAATGTCCTCAATGCAACCTGATTTTAAGAGTTTTAGGAGTTTGGTTCTGTGCTTCCTTCTCCCTGAAGGAAGAAAATAAGAATTAAATAAGCTGAAAGAAGAAATAATGGGGAGAAATAAGCTAGCACACAAATCCATACTTAACTGACCAGTGACAAGTCTCTCATAAACAAAAAGACTTATAACAACATTACCTGTTCACTTTAACCACCACAGAAGAGACTTTTACATTTCGTTGAAAATAATTGTCTTTTAGGCAATCAGGTGCAGGAGATTACTCCTAGAATAACAACAAGGCATTTTAGAAATCTTTGGAAAGTTTTTTTACTCTGATTCGTGAGTGAGCTAAGCAGAGTCACTGCCTCCTACTTAGAAGAGGACACAGTGATTTCTAGGGTGAACACTTACACCCACTTTGAGAAAGCAGGAAGATGATTTTTAGCCTGTTATTCCTTACAGGTTCACATTTACATCTGTGGCATACAAATCAATAATCTTAGCCAGGGTGTTTTTATACACCTTGATCCTTTTTCAGAGTTTGTGATGGCTGAATTACACTCACTAGGTAAGTGCATACACATTCCATAAAAAGAGTCAGCTAGAGTCCACTAGTGCCCTACAGATAGGAAGGCAGTTGTGTATAACTGGGTACTTATTAGATATCAGCATATCTGCAGCTGAGGCAGTGCTCATCTAAATACCCTTCCATCCAGCAGCCAGTCATTTCACAGCAGCTGGCTGCTGCTTTTCCAGGTGCCTGGAAGCCTACCAGGCACCTGCTGCACAGGAGCACATAACCTGAGCACTGGGAGAGTGAGTCTGAGTGCATCCAAAGTGCACTAGAGGGTCTCACTTGCTGTGCATGCAATTTGGAGTTGCTCTTTACGTGTGGAGACACATACAGATGCAATCTGTCTGCCTGGGGATGGAGCACACACCAGCAGGTGGTTTCCTCAAAGCTTTGAGGATCCTGGAGGCGCGCCTGGTCTGTGAACACGCTGGTGGGAGGGAGAGGAAGGAGAAAATGAATTTATTTTTAGAAGAGAGGAAGGATGATGAAGACCAATAGTGCATGTTTCAAATTAGTATGCACTGACAAAGCTGTAATGAATTCAGTAGTTTTAAAAATGAGAATTTCTGTTTGATTTATGCAATGCTGAAAGGGCTGTCTGTAAGGTAAGTCACAACTGGAGCAATATTGATACTGCAAATGAAAGATGAAGGAAATCACAGCTCATTAAGAGAAGTGAGTGCTGTATGTATTGCTCACAGCTCAAGAGACACGCAGGCTGTGCAGCCAGAAGGAGAAGGAGCAAACCACTGCTCTGGAGTCCAGGACTGTGGCTGATAAGGAAGCCTATGTGGGGGATGGGAGCATCAAGTCAAGTTTCAAATTGCAGAAGAATATACGACACACTGGAAAAGTGTTATTGAAGTTTCTAATACGTTCCTAAAGTTGGGTGTGGGCAGTCCAGGTCTAGGGGAACTGGCGGGGCTGCAGGGCAGGAGAGGGAGGCACTGGCAGGGCAGCCAAGAACCTGGGACAGGTAAAGAACAACCAACTACAGGGCAGAATGGATATAGTAGTTTTAAATGTTTCTCCCTGTATCTATTTGTATGAGAGAATTACTTTCAAACAGAAAACAACAATCATAGACAGACAAGTAAAGTGAAAACTTCAAGCCTCAGAAAAGTCAAACTTGCCCCAACAAGCAATTTATACAAAATGTTTTGAATATATATAAAGATTGGGGCACCCTCCACCTGCAAGAAAAGCAAAACCTGAAGATGGAAAATGCAAAATGGAGATAGAATCAGTAAAACTAAACATGATTTTTAAAAACCCACAAGCACTTATTCTGAAGGCAGGGCTTTAACTAATCAGATACTCTTCTTGCTTGTTCGTTGCCTATGCAGTTGGTTAAAAATGTAAAAATTACCTCCCCACAAAACCACTTTTCTCCTCCTCCTCCCTCCCCCCCTCCCCCCCTCCTCCCTGCTCACTGATAAAATGTTTTTAAAGAAGATCTGGAAGGGGAGGGTAGGGGAAGCTCGGAGCCTCCCTCAGAGAGAGAATGAAAACAGCTGGGCCAGAAGTGGAAATCCCCCAGCTGTCATCCATGGCTACAGTCACCTTCAGCTACGACTACTACTACGATGACCAGTGCCAGAACCAGCACCTGCAACATATGTCTACTTTCCTCCCTATCCTTTACAGTGCTGTGTTCCTGGTGGGCATTGTTGGCAACTCAATCCTGATAGCAGCCTTGGTCTTCAAGCGACGGATCCAGAGGCTGATTGACATCTTTATCATCAACCTCGCTGCATCTGACTTCATCTTCCTCATCACGCTGCCATTCTGGGTGGACATGGAGGTGTCGGATGAGAGCTGGAGGGTAGGATCTTTCCTCTGTAAAGCCAGTTCCTATGTAATCTCAGTCAACATGTACTGCAGCATCCTGCTCCTCACCTGCATGAGTGCTGACCGGTACCTCGCTATCATGCACCCCTCTACCGCAAGACGGATCAGAACGAGATCCTATTCCAGAGCACTCTGCATCTGTGTCTGGTTATTATCCTGCTGCTTAGGGATGCCAACCCTTTTGTCCAGAGAACTGAAGAAGCAATATGGGAAGACTTACTGCACAGACAAAGCCGTGACAGAAGCCAAACAGATCATGTCACTGATGCTTTTAATTCTGGCCTTCTTCTTCCCACTGTTGAGTATCTTAACCTTTTACTGCTCCATCACCAAGAGACTCTGTGTGCACTATCAGAAGGCTGGGAAACGTGATAAGAAACTGAGAAAATCCATCAAGATCGTCTTCATTGTAGTCGCAGCTTTTGTAGTCTCCTGGGTTCCTTACAATCTTTTCAAGCTTATGGCCATCCTTTTGCGACTCCTAAAGCAGCCCGACTGCTTTTCTGGCACAGTTGCCCAGCTGGGCATGAAGGTGAGCAGCCCTTTCGCTTTTGCCAACAGCTGTGCCAACCCTTTCATTTACTTTTGCTTTGACAACTACATCCGCAGAGCCATGCTCCAGTGCCTCTGCCCACGGGTGAAAATCAGCAGCAACAACTCTGACACCCTGGACACCCACCTGAGCCATTCCTTGTCCAATTTTGTGGCGGGGGATTATGCCGCCAGGAAGAGGAAGCGCTCTATGTCCCTCTGACTGGGAGCTGGGGCTGTGAAGGAAGGAACTTCTCCCCCCAAAGATGGCAGGAAAAGAAAAAGAGAAACGAGCAACAGAGACAGCTGCAAGTGTAATGCAGCCAGAGCTTCAGGTGGCAGGGATGCTGCTTCCTTTTAAATGCAGATAGATGGGATAGGAAACCTTAACCACAGAATTACTTCACAATGATTGCTGTGACAATGCATGGTGTAAATGTGAAAGCATCACACCAAGAAATAGCTACAAATGCTTATGCTGGAACCCCAGTACAAGTGCTACAAACTACAGAAAAGAACCATGTGATTCAGTGAAGGCCTCTTCGAGACAAGCTTTGAACTTGTGTGTATATAGGTTTTTATTCTGTGCAAGAAAAACAACACGAGTGTTTCTTTTTGGTTCCTAGCTTGCCCACAAATAATTCAAAATGTCCTCAAACCAACCTGATCAATTGCGGGTTTTTGGAGGTTTTCTGAACTTAGAAATCCAATATTTTAATGAATTTGTGTGTTAACAGTTCTCATAACTTGAGTCTTGTGCAGTTTAAGTCTCAGCTTCTTATTACGGCATTAAATCTTCAGTTTTAACTGTAATGATTGAAGTGTTTATCCCCTCGGATTTCAGAAAAAAGAACTTAAAGGCAGAGAAACCAGGAGACAAGCAAAACCTTGCATTTAACCTTTCTCTTACAGAAAAGAAGACCAACAAAAGCACACTTGTGCTTTTTAAGACTTTTTTTGAGGACCTGACACAATTTCTGACTGCTTGGGTCAGAACTAAAGAGTCACTGCCTTCTACTAAGCAAAAGGACACGGTGAGTTCTGGTGTGAACGGTTACACACATGCAAACCTGCTAAAAGGCTTCAAAGGGAAGACAGCTGTATCAGCTAACTTTGCTCATGAAAAATAGAAATGAGCCAAGCCTGAAGTCCTGACTACTGACCGGACAGAGAAAAAACCCCTGGAGACTGGACGATGAAAGCAGTATCCCTCCAATGTAACTGCAGCATGTGTACATTCACTATGGTTTTTCTTTTCACTTCTCTTGTGTTTTCTAAACATCTCTAAATGGGAATAACTGTTTGGAGTGTTACAAATAAATCCTGGTATTTGCGTTTTGCATCGAACCTTGTGGAACAGTTGAGCTGTTTAATGCCCGCAGAGACACAAAAGCAGATCTCACACAAGGGCAGCACAAACCTAGAAGCCAAGGCGTGCACATCTTGCCCAGCTCCCCAGCCAGTTCCATGCTGGACCTGCTGGCTACCAGAGCACGTGGAGAGCTGGCTCTGCAGGCTCAGGGGAGGCAGAAGTGTCTTTCAGCAGTTGCTGGTGGCAGAGTGCTCTGTGGCACACAGTAAGATACTGAGATACACACCTGGGCTACCGGTGGGTATCACAGAGACGCACACAAGCTTTTTGCTCTCCCCTCCCTTCACTGCATGTGTTTGTTTCCTCCCTCACTACCTCTTCTGAAAGATTTTGTTTTTCTTGCTCCGCACGACAGACTTTCCCCCCCACCCCCACCTAACTGCCGAACTCCTTTTTCAGGCTTACAACTGCACAAAGAGCATCAGCTGTTGCCAGACCTGCCAGTGTTTGAGAATGAGACCAGTGCCAGCTCAAATTAAAGTTGTAAAGTTTTAAATTTATTTGCTCAAAAACTGCTCTCTTCTCAAACTCTTCTTTCTACCTTTATAACGAGACCTTTTTTTTCAGAAAAATAAGCCTAAGATTTGCATTTCAACTAAGATATGATTTTTATTACAGAAAAAAACCCCAGTGAGTCAGACACTCATTATTTCCTCAATCCCTGCCCGAAGCACTGCATTAATTTGGAATACACCCAATCTACAAGACTTTAAATAATTCTAGTTAGGGCTGCTGGTTTCTTTCTTTCTTTTTTTTTTTTTTTTTAAATACTTCAAAATACCAGATCAAATTGGAAAAATTACTAAGGAAATCCATCAAGATCTCATGCTTAAAGCTTTAGTTTCTGAAAAATAACAAATAAACTTGATAAATATTGTCAGGCTTGAGGAGAATCACATATAAATGCCACAGCAAATGTTCCACATCAGCAAAGAAATAAAATATACAAGAGGCAACTAATTCAGCAAAGGAAAACTCACCAGATTCTTTCAGACTTTCAACCAAAAGACTGTACCTTATTTTTTTGTGAACTGCAGGTCATCTGACATTTTCATGACATAGTAAACATTATTTTCTTTTTTTTTTTTTCAAGGAAAAGACAATCTATGCTCGAACAGCTTTACTTCAGGAACTTTTACTATTCCATGTTAACATTTATTATTTGTTTGTTGGCACTAACATATCTTAAGATGATACCAAAATTATTGTGATTGAAAGTAGCTAACGTGGTAGACTTGAGTAATGTAACGAGATGCTTATTTTATTTGTGTTAAAAGAATTTAATGACAGTAAATTCGTTTGCTATGTAAAATGGAAACGGTGCAATTCTGGTATGAGACCTGCCAAAGACCTTGGCAAGTAATTTGGATTGGGCTTTTTTCCCTGCAACTTTTATTATTTTAAAATAAATCCAGTACGATTGCAGCTAAGAAATATGGTTTGGCTTTTTGTAATCTAACTTCTGCTTTCATTGTCATGAAAAAGTAGCAAAGCATTACTGAGAAATCTGTCAGTGAGTCTGGATGGGAACATTCATCTGCCCATCCCACATACCTTTTAATTATTTCAGAGATGCTTTTATATTGCCTTAGAATTAAATCAAGACCTTTTGAGGTTTTTAATGAAAACAACTACCACGAGTACCACCCCCAACAATCTAGATGCTGGTGCACTGTCCTGAGGTGTGCACAATCAAAGCTGAAGTGCCTCTGCCTCTTGGTATAAATCAGGATCCTGTTAGATGCATCTCTTGGTCTCAATTTTGGCTTGAATGAATCGGCATTTTTCAGAAATAAAGTATTTCATCTCAACACAAAGAAAAATTGTACCCAGACCTGATGCTTGCTTAAATAGGCAAAGAAATTTTGTGACCTTAATTTCAGCAGCAGATGTGCTGACGCTGACAACTGCACCACAGCTAAATGGAACTTCGAGTTGCAGAGGACTGAGGAGAAAGTCACACAGGGAACAGCTTCAGACCCAGGATAAGCAGGGCAAACTTGCTGCCCTCAAAACAAGAAAAGTGGTGTAGTCACTGCAGTGGACTGACCCTCCACAAGCACTGCAGTGAAGATTGGCTCTTGGAAGCCAAAAGGAAAACTTCCACTGACTTAGATGCATCTGGATTTCATCTGCAGCTTCTTGTCTTGGCTCCTTCAGAGTGGTGGGATGAAAAGCCCCTCACAGCCTGTCTATGCCTCATGTTTCAAATAGGGTAAACTAAAAAAAAGAATATTTCCTGACCTTGCAAAGATGTTGCAACGATACATTTGTTGACTACAGCACAGGAACAGTGCGGTCGTTGACAAAAGAAGGTTGGTGTTTTTTCTCTGGAGCTTGCAAGCCATACTGTACAAAGAGATGTCAGCTCATGGGTGGAGACATTAACACATACTTTTAACAGTTACACTCTTACTACTGGAATACTAATTTGTTATCCCTGCAGGATCACTTACATTCATGAGGTCAGCAGGAACTTGTGAGTAGATTTGCGAGCTGTGAGCACAAATCATTTCACATCCCAAAATTTCTAACTGAAACACTTGGACTCAATGCTCTTAAAGGTCTTTCCCAGTCTAAATGATTCTGTGATTCTTCTCTTGCTTAAAAGGCTTCACCCAGTTAAGGAGTACATTTCATGGCAAATGAAAAACAGAAAGCAGTGACCACAATCCTGCAAAAGAAAATCCATCCCCTCGGGCTATTTACCAAATATGTCAGCATTCTGCATATTGTCGGAGAAAGGGAGATCAGTTCATGAGTAGGAACAAAGAAAAAGCTACCTAAATCCACAACTGATGGAAACATGCACTGGTAATGCATTAAATGTCCTCAGAAGTAATTACAATGCTACCAAATGTCACACACGAAGGTGGCTGAGAACCCGTAGAAAACCAGAAAGGGCCCATGTTATCTCATCTAACATTTTAACATTATACCACAAAGCCTGCCATTAGTACACTCTAGGTCTCAATAACAACCCAAGCAGCAGCTCAGTTTGCAGGTGCAGGTGTTCAGTACCCTGATGGAGTCTTCCTGCAAGTGACAGGAGGTTTTGGAATACTCCAGTCTCACTAAATGACAGAGGGGATTTGGCCCCAAACATCTGGACAGCTAAGACCTGGGTTCATAATGAAGTAAAAGAGTGCAAAATATGGGAGATGAGAAAGCAAGTGGATTGGAAACCAAGAGCCTTCAAGAAGAAAGGCAGTCTTCCACCTCTGAGCTCGTAAAAAATTCCTGCCAAAGGCCAGGCTGCTTGTGTTGATACTTTTTCAAAAATATGAGTTGAAACATAGGGGGTTTTTTCCCAATTCACCTCACCTCTGTTTCTGTAACAGATTGCCGCAGTTTTGGAAACTGCGGCCACTTGTTATGGTTTGAGAGCACACAACATTATCAGTATCAATCGTCTAAATAATGCATTATGACCAAAATATATATTTTCAAACTTCAAAACAGTTTCATTATTAGTAAGAGACCACATTCGTACTCATAATCTCCCACTAAGTCTAGTAAGTAAACATACATCCTCTGCTGTTTACTTCTCACATTTTCTAGAGTACATGGGAATTTACAGGAGGCATCTCAGCAACAGATCTCCAAAAAAAAAAAAAGGCAAATGTTTCTCTTGAAATTTGTACTGCATTTTACTGCTTTGAGGACTAGAGTAGGTCACAGGGAACGTAAGGTGAGAATCCTATCTCAAAGAAAATGCTTCCCACAAGGTGAATTCAGAGGCTTTCATTTGTATTAGCTTCAGATCCTTTGCAAAGCACTGATATCCAGAAAAGGTGAATATTCACTTTCTTAACAGCAGATCCTTCAAAAGTAAAGTGGATTCAATAATATCAGGAAATAACTAGATGTATCCAAAAGTTACTAGTCAATTCTGAAAAATAAACAAACCCTCTGTCTTTTACTGTGCGATGGAGTCCCCAGAATCTGATGCCCTTTTTCTTTCTATACTGATAAAACTAGTTAATATGAATATAAAAGAACAGCTGTTTCTCAAAGGATGCCCTTTCTTTAACCCTCAGTTTGAGGCAAAGAAAACCAGACTGTTAAACTGTGTGGCGTCTGCTCAGAGAATGAAACTTGGTCAGTAGTTTTTAAATTCATCCAAATTTTTAGTCTAGCTTTAAAGCTGTTACCTAAAATATCCAAAAAGTCAGACTTTAAATGCAAAAAGAAGCCTTTGCACTGAGAAACACCATGTATAAATAAATACAGCACAAGTGTTTGCCATATATAATCCCATGCACCTGACTTGACCACTCGTGTGGCTGCCCTCTATGCACTGCCTAAACAACTGCGTGACTACAAACACCATTTCCCCTGTCACCCACTCCTCACCCCCCTCCTCTGGGAACCACAGAAACTTCTACCCATGCCTCACACAGAGAAAACATGCAAACCATTACAAAAAAGAAGATTAAAAAAAAAAACAGAGAAAAGAGACAGGTGCATATTTGGTTTTGCCTGTGTTTGAACCTGTGGGAGTTACCCACCATGTGTACAATCACGCCACCTAAAAAGAGTTGCAAGTAAGAGCAGAAGCTTGGTAGCTTTCAAGAAACACATATATGTACATAAACTTCTGCTCTCCTTGTAACCAGCCAGGACACCATGGATAGAAAGGTGCTAAGAAGCAAAAAGAGGGCAACAAATGCACTGAAAAGTGCAGTGGCATGCCCAAAACCTCAGCTCTAGATAAGGTATCAGATATTACAAAATCTGGTCAAAGAACATGGTACTTCTGGCCACTTAGGAACACACTCAAGTAAATGAAAAACTTTTTCAGATATCTCACCAGAAGAGAGAAGGCAGCTTTGGAAAAATCAGGAGAATAAAGACAAGGAGAGACCTTGAGAAAGAAAGAAAGCGCTTTTTTTTTTTGCTCCTTTTGTAAAGAGTAGAACAAAGAGTATATGGTGAATGTGAAATGTGCTCAAACAAGGTGCCCATGAGAAGCTAAACTAGCACTTGATGAGAGAACATTTCAGAGAAGAGCTGCTGCATGGAAAAAAGACTTGATCTAGCTAGAGAAGATAATAAGTCTTGAACAACCCTTATAATCTCCTAGCTTCCAGGACTCGCATTTTGGCAGCTGGGTAGATGGTGCTGTGACACACACTTTTGCATGGTCACTTAAAAGGCTGTGACCTCCCTGAGGCTATTAGAAATGTCTGAAACCCCTGCTGCTTCATAAAGGAGAGATAATCCTCCTACTCTTCTAATTTTTAAGTACTTGTGCAACTAGACTAATAATGCTTGTAGGTCCTTATTTCCACTGTCATCCAAATAAATACTAATTAAAGTCAGTATGGAAACTGCTGGTTTTGTTGAAAATCAACTGGAATTTTATGACTAACTTCAAGAGAGCTGGGGTTTGGCTGACTGAGAAGACTAAAAGCCTAACTTACAGTAGTGAACCCACCTGGATTAGTGTGTCTTTTAGAATTCATGCCAATGATTCATCTCCAAAACCTCTGAAGACCCATGAAACTCATAATCCTATGGCCTCACACAGAGACAGGAGCCATCCAAATAGGTGCTCCCAGCTGTGCTGCTGGACTAGGTTTCCTGATACTGCTGGCTGCACCTTCCTTAAACTGCATTTAAGCAACTTGGATAAAGCGTGGGGCAAGGTCACGGCGATTTAGGTATCTGTTTTCTCCACTTTGGTCATCTGTGTTCCCTGCTCTTCTCCTGTGGCTGTAAGGACAGGATAGACTGTAGTGTAAAAGCACAATGGCTGAAGTGTCTGCTAACAGCTGTAGGATAACTACTGGAGTTGACATGAAGTTCATGAAGAGGACAAACAGTGACATGCATCTTCATCCTTTTTATCTGAGAAAAGCAAACTTGCATTCTGACTCATGCTCTAACAAGTGGCATTACCAGCACAGCTGGAGAAGACTGCAGGCAATCATCTAGTTCACTAAGAGCAAACACTTAATAGATTCTTTTTCACATATGTATGTCAAAACCTGTAAGGGTAGATAGCCATCATTTCTCCTCAGAACTCACAAAATTCACTGAAAATTATGAGCTGCCATGCAAATCTATTCAGAGGTTCCTTTTACTTGCTTTTGAACTTGTAGGTTTACCCTTTAACCATACACTTTCCTTGCACACACTGGAATGGAAGCAAAGATTCCTTTAAAAGGAAAGCTGAAGGGTTTTGAGGATATAACCACCTATTAGCATTGCACAGAGTCTGTCCACTCAGGAACAGATGTGCTCCCACGTGCCAATTTAGGTGCTTCAAAACCAGGTTTCTTATTTACTCAGTTATTTAAGTCAGGTCTGTGATTTGCTTCATCAAGGGAGTCAGTCATAAACCCTGGTACCCTGTGGGAGCAAATGCGTGTCAAGAACTGAAGTACTTTCTGCATTCATGCTTCATATTTTGATTTTCTGTGTTATGACCTGAGTTAGCAGTGTCTGCATTACCTGCCAGCCCTCGGTGGTGGATAGCTGCCAATGAGCTGCCCAAAAAACTTATAACGGTGCCTACTGTTCTTGTCATTTTTCTTTTGATATAAGAATTTTTCTCTAGGTTTACAGATGACAGTTGCCTGCACCATATTTCTAACACTGCACGTGAGCAGGCAAAAATTACTGACCTATGGTGAGTCAATTCAACAGAGAAATATTTCTTTCCCTCTCTCCTTCACCACCCAGTGAACCCTCCACAATATTATGTGATGGAGCAAAAGGCGCTTACAATTGAAGTGGAAAAATTTTAAACCTAACCACTGTTAAGAAGTCCTCAGGAGAAGGATGGAGTTTATATGAACAAAGGATGTTTTTGCAAATACAGTTAATCAGATTAATGACTATTTTGGATGAAGCATTGCTTCTCAATAAATAGTAAAGTGTTACATGTCATGTGTATGTGTGTTGATTTTATATAATAGACCTTTATTTTTCTGGAGTATCAAAGTACTATTTGGAAAAGCAGGTAACTCCAAATAAAATTACCATTTTCTCCCCCCAGCAAAATCTACCAGTTATTTTTACAAAATAGGATTTCTATGGAGTCAACCTTATCATTAGAATACTAAAAGCCCATTTGAAATCTAAAAACCACCAGCTTTTTCCTGACCAAAAAAGACTTAATTAGTTACTTTAATTGCTAAAATAATTGTACATAGCTTAAACTATTTTTGACACCCAAAAAGAAGAAATAAGAGACTTCCCACTTTCATGCTGAGCAAAGCAGCTCAGAAATATGGGAGACCTAAAAGGCTGAATTAGCCAACAGCCTTAGTGGCAATTTAACTGACAAAAGACAGCATCAAACTAAGGACAAAACAGCCCATGGCCATTAACAAGGTTTGATTTATGTGGGTTTCCTTCCTTAAAAAAACAACAACAAAAAACCAACAAAAACCCAACAAAACTTTGGATTTAATTGACCATAACTGAAAACAGATTAGACCTGGCAGGTCACACAGCCACTGTTTTGCAGTTCTGTGCTCTCCAAGTATCAAAGCCGACCTGAGCACGGCATTTTGAAGCCGCTGCTGAAGGGAAGGTTACCTGGGAGGGTTTGTGCTCTTCTCCAAAGGAAGCAGTCCTTCACTGGCAGGACTTTTAACATCAGGCACCCCAGAGAAATGCAAGAGACAATGAGGCCTTTGGAAAGAAGAGAAATTGTTACAATCAAGAAAAAATAACAATCCTGAAGTATTTTTTTTTCTAAGCAGGGTACTTAATCCAGTTGTTTTCAAACACTGGGTCACTCACACATTTTCCCTCATATCTGAAGTTTTTGTCTCTCAAGTGAACTGAGAATAAAACAGCCCCAAAATCAACAGCTGAACCCATTTAACAAGGATGCTACTGTAAACCTGGAGATAGGAAGCTGTGAACATAAACGTGAATATAAATGATCTGTGCTCTTCACTGACATGTATAGCAGCTATACTTGTAAATATTTATTCTGCTAAGGTCCTCAGTAATCAGTGCAACTCGGGGTTGATAGCAAATGTTCTTTAAACCGTTTCCAGATACGCTCCCAGCATGGCAGTGAGCAGGTTAACACATCTCCCACGAGACACGGGTGCTGTGGTGCACATCTGAACGCCACCATGTTATGGGACTGGGAAACTTTAATAAAGCAGTTTCACCACAGCTGCTGTCCAAACAGTTAGCTTGGACTTGTGCTACAATTTTTCTAGGTTTTTGAATAGCAAACCCAGAAACTCCTTAAGAAACACTTCACAGAGAAACACTGTAAGAAGTGACCTAGTCACATATCACCCCCAAATCTAAATATAAAGAAATCTGCAACATGGGTTCATCTAATTCGGCACACCCTTTCTCACCTCCCAAAATTGGGTCTGCAAAGCGCAGCATGGTCACTACATGCCCAGCCGAAAGGAGCCCCCACCCCTCTGGTGAGCACGCAGGTAAGCGAGCAAACACATGCGAAAAACTTTCAATGTATTACGGAAACAACACTCAAACCCTCTCCACCCAACGCCGGCCCAGCTGCAGCCTCTCAACCCCAACCCGGCCCATGCCGAAACACGCTTCCCCTTCCACGGAGTCAGGCTGCCAGCAGGGAGAGATTTACCTGTCCCAGCCGCACCAAAGAGCGGGACTATGGCCGTAAACCTGCTCCTCCCTTCCTCCAGCCACTCCTGCCGGACTCCCGCCTCCCCGAGCATCCCGTGCTGGGCTGGGGACCCCTTGCCCGTGCCGGGCGGCTCCCGCCGCCCGAGCGTGCCTGCGCTCGCTGTGCGGCCGGGAGGATGCGGGGGATGAGGGGAGCCGGCGACATCGCGTGCGAAGCGGCGGCGGCGGCGGTGCCGCTCTGAGTCAGCGCTCGCCCTGCGGCCGGGACCGCGGGCGGGGAGCGAAAGGGAGCGGGCGCTGACTGATCCCGGCCGCCCGCCCGGCACGCAAGGCTCCCCGTGTGCCGCCGAGCCCCTCTGGAGGCAGCGCTGCCCCGCAGCCACCCGCTGCATCCTTGTGCCTTTTTCCTTACTGACTCGCCATGCACACACAAGCACCCCGTTTGTGATTTTGGCGTTTACTTTCAAAATCTGGAAAAGCCTCTTTGCCAGAAGTCCGTGGGGCGGGCAGCACCATCACAACCATGGCCGTGTCAGCTCTGCGCCCTAGGGCGCGTCCAGCATCTCAGCCTGCTCCCTCCCCTCGCTCTGCCTGCACGCACAGCCCTCGCCAGAGGACAAAAGCTGCGGTACCCTGAGATGGAATGTCTGCGTGTGTGTAGGTGTGAGTACCAGCCATAAATTTCGAACATTTTACATGACTTTTCTCAGTCCTTGTCTTCTCAAACATCCTACCCTGGACTTTCTGCCGCTGAAGGATTTGGGCTGTTTTTCGACAAGCGCAGCAACCACTGCTCAAAGCAGCATAGACCCCGAGGCGTGCGTTCCCTTAGCATTAATTAGTGATTTTTCCAAGTGGTAAAGAGGCGAGGGGAGCTAGGAAGAGTAAAAGCCAACACTCTGAGCCACTAAAAACGGTGTAAAGTATCCACCACCATAAACACTTTTCAAGAAAGGGTGTTTTTTGCAGAAATCAGGAACACACGAGGGGTTATCCACCCATCTCAGAAACAACAGAAACCTGACATTTCTTAAGATTTCATTTTAATGGACTCAGTTGAACCAGTTACACCACAAGCTTTTCCAAAGCTGCCAAGTGAATGATGATTACTCACAAAGAAAGTTTCTGTGACATGAATCTCACTGAAATGAATACTTCACTTATGAAGCCTCTCCAAGAATCTTGAAGCACTCAGTGAACTCTGTAACAGACATCACTTGGGAACCGATTTCTATACATGTTTTAAAAAGAAATTACAGATTAACTTGTTTATTCCAACTGAAAACTGAGAGTAGATACGAAATATTTTAACACAGATATAAAACACATGGCCCTCTCATTATGTGTCCCATGAATTAGCCCCAGGGTCTTTTTTGGGATAAAAAGCTTTTATTCCCCCTACCCAGCCTGAATGCTGTCTCAGCTGCTACTTTCTGTCTTAACGGACACCAGTAACATCAGGGACAGCAGTGGCAGTGGAAGGTTGTCTACTTTGCTCTTCATAGGTTGCCCCACGTTGTAGATTGTACAAGAGATTAACTACCTGGAAGGTTTTCTGCTTACTTTTTCCAAGCGTAAAAATGCACAGATAACTAACTACGTGATCAGGAGGCTGAGTACAAACAATCACAGAGATCTGTGGTCTGATTCTGTTTTGCCCTTCTGCTAAAATCAGACATCAAACTGCTAATCAGGATTCGTCTGGCTTGGATTTTCTGGAGGTTACTTTGCAAAGCAGCAAAAGGGTATAATAAAATGCATTTAACAAAATGTCAACTTTGTTGAGTTTTAGCACAGAATTCCTATCAGCTACTGCGCTGATGCTGCTGTGCAGTGATGCAATACAGAAATGCCATCAGGTTGCATTGGTGAAGTCACACGACAGGATCAAAATGCAACATGAGGACCCCTATACTTTCCAAACTTTTTCCTACTCTTTTTGGCAGTGCATACAAATAGATTGAAAAGGCTGAAGCACCGATTTCCAGGACACCAAATTCTTAAGAACACATTCCGGCTCTTTCATATGACTTACGACTTTCACTCTTTCAGAAAGAAATACTTTTGAAATGCCAGAAGAACAAGCTCTATTCTGAGAAAATTCAGAACTCTGAATTATTCCTTGGGAGAAGAGGGGATTTAAGTTGCAGGGCTTCTCCTTATAAGTGTTATATTTGGGGGAAAAAAAAAAGATTGAGCAGACACATGCAAGACAAGCAGGAAGGAAATCACCCCTGTAGCAAAAGAGCCAGCAAAAGATGCTGGCTTTTTCATGTGGTAAATGTTCTTATCAGCCAAAACTTCTGCTTTTCTTAATCTCCTCCTAAATACTGGTGCATTTACATAATACATATGCATGTGCATTCACTGTGTCCGGAGAAGCATAGACTGTCTAAGGAAAACAAGCAGCAATGAATAAACCTGCAAAACAGCTCTGCAGAAGTGGTCAAGCCACCGGAGTTGGAAGAACTTGCTGCTCTGCATGGGGACACTGATTTCATTGTGATTGCACATGGTAACAAGGAGCTGCTGGGACAAAGAGAATGGAAAATGAGGGGAGTTTATTCCAGACAAGTGGTTAAGTGCAAGCTTGTAGCTGATCTGACTGATAATGAAAGAAACAAAAAGCCCAACAAAAGAAAGGACTTGCTTTAGCCTCTGTCAGTCTCCTACTTCAACTTCAGAAAAATTGCCTACTTGCTTCTGCCTGCATAATGAGAAAGTAGATGGATTTCTTTGTCCAGTGTGGGCACCTGAGCTGATACAGTTACACAGGACTGATGAGGACCTGCCAGGTCTTCATACACAGTGCTGGGCACAGGTGTCTCTCTCATAAACTGGTCAAGATAGTGAGAACTTTTCCACTCGTTTCTCCTTTGGAAAAGCTCCTTCAGTAGCCTCTCTGGCTGGCCAATGAAACCCACTTCCGAAGTCCTGCTCAGGTTGATGGACAGTTCAGTTTACTGGCATTTGTTTTCCCAAATTATCTGAAATCATCAGACACATGACACAGGTGCACCTACTTGCTTCCTACCTAACCAAGGAGCATAATCAGTTGCACAATCAATTGTGGCTACTCTGAAAGGTGCTCAGGTAGTGCCTCCTCCACCCAAGAAGAATCTGAGCTTAGTTAAAAGTGCCTGAACACTCAGGGTTTGTTAGCATTGCCTGCAAACACTTTTGTGAATCACAGCTACATTCTCAGCAGAATGGGATGCCAAGGGGAGTGGGATTCTGGAACAGTCAATACAAACAAGAAACTTAAGGAAGTGTAACAACCAACATTTTTTTTATTAGAGGAGCGATGGCCAAGCCATTCAGGAGGAATTAATTTTCAAGATTTGGCTACAGAAGAGCTCTACAATCTCTACGTTGCCTTCCCCATGCCCAGCCGCTTGATTTTTTTCTGGGGAGGCTTCAGCAGATGCCTTGAGCAGATGCCTTCCATCTTTTGGTCTTTGAAGGTGGGTTCCCTCTAGTGGCATTAAGAGGAGCATCAATTCTGTCTTATTGACTGATCTTGGTCCGTAGGAGGGGCAGGGGGAAAGGACACTGCAGGGTGTTACACACTCACATCAGGAAACACTGACTTGTCTTCATTTGGCTAATAGCCTAGGACTCTTGTGTACCACAGGTTCTTTATTTTTTCAATCAGCTGTTCAAACATTATACTGACTTTAGCTGCTTCTTTGACGAATCTCTGTCTGCAGAAGACAACAGAGTATATGGTAAGATACGCAAGTATGTGAGGGCAATCCCCATCTGCTGTAGTTATCACACTGCCTGTCGCTGAGAGTGCAGAGCTCCTCGGCAGTGCTAGAGGGGCTTTCCTCAGAAGACAGGAATAGACAGTATGTATGTGCCATGAGTTATATCAAACTGTCTCTAGGGTGATCATGCTTTTCCTTTTGTGAGGAAACCCATTCCCCTTCCTTGAGCAAGACATATGCACAGCTAGAGCCATTTCTGTGGTTTGCATCAAGTGATCCTGGCACACTGAGTACTCAGACCCTCCCAGCACTGCAGCACCCTTCCAGAGGAGCTGGTCCCCCACCAGCCAGTGGCCTCCTCCCTCACTGCCCATGGATGGAGAGCAGTACCTGCCATCCCTGTGAACATTGTTATATACAATGTGCCTCTCTGGGAAGAGCTTGTGCTTTCACAGGAGACTGTATACATCCCTTGGTACATCAGGCTTTGGTTGCTGATTAATTTCTCCTTGGATCTCCCCATATAGATACTTGATTGATCTCTTTTTTCTCCCACACCTCCCTCTCCCTTTTCACGCATGGCTGTTGGAGTGTTAGTACAGAGAAACTTTCCATACCTGGCCGCAACAACTGATGGACTCTGGACAGTATCCAGCAAGAACTGACTGACTTTAGGAGACACCTTGTTCACAGCTTCATAGAAGTAAGATGCAATAGCCTCAGGGATGGCCAGCAAGTCACGACGATCTTTCTCAAAGATGGACTTTGACTGCACTTCTGAGAAAAAAAGGCAAAATCCCATGAGGCTTCTCATGTCACTTGTGTCTCTGGTATCTTCCCCCAGGTGCAGGGGAAGAGATTTGAAATTCTGAGATTCAGAACCTCTCCCAGAATTCGCTCTAGCAGCATCCAGCAGCACCCCTTCACCCAGTCGTGGATATCTAAGTCATAGACCTTCCACAGCACAGGATTTACACCAAGTATGGGCAGTTTTCATGCCAGGTCTCTACTGGCTTGTTCCACACTGCCAGGCACCGTGTAGTCATGGTCTTCAGCTGAATTATTGGGCTTCAGTCCTACTTCACAGTATGTGAGAACCTGCAGAGCTGAGCTTTGTCTCAGGCAAACAGCAAAGCTTTTCAGACTTACCGGGGAGAGTGGTGCTAAGGAGCAGGATCAGAGCTATCACCAATGCCCTGGATTGCAGCATGGTTTGCAGTACCAATTCTGCTCTCTACACAGAGAGAAGACACTCTCTACCTGTGAGAATCAGCACACAATGTTTGGGTTGTTTTCAGAGAAATAAAATGTGTTGGTTAAACATCAGATTTTTGCAACAAACCTAATCAATAAATGAAGGTAAGAACGGAAAGATCATGGTGCAGTTCCTGAGAAGATGTGAGGAAAAGGTAGAAAAATGAAGGTGTCTTTTTATTTGTATAATCACAAATATCTACAATAATAGCTTTCAGAGCTCAAAGAAATACAGACAGTTAAAGCTAGTTCTTTTATATGAGGGCCAAAATCCCTTGTTTCAGCACATGAGGAAACCTCTGCCAGAGGTCAGAATAGGTTTCCTCCATACATAAGTACAACTGAAAAATTCATAATGTGGGATTTCTTGGTTTGATTTGTTTCAGTAAACTGCTTTAAAGAACATTGTGCTAGTGAGTACATTGCATATAAATATCATCTCAGTGACCCAGTGATCAGAGTACTTTGTCTTGCTTTAGTTGAGCAAAGTCCCAACTAGCTAACTAGATTCCCTTGTCTTTTTCACTCTGGGATTAATGCAGCAGACAGCAGCCCAAGCAGAACAAGTTCCTAAAAGTGAGTGAGTGCAAAATTTAGCTTCATCCGACTTCCTTTATTTTTACCTTTTAAAAAAGTCAGAATTGGAGAATTGAAAATTTGCTACTTGGTACACTGAAAATACATTACACCTAAACAAGCTTTTCAAACATGCTGCACTTAAAAAGGTGGTTAGAAATTAAAATTGATTTATGCCCCCAATTAGAGAGCTGCATCACTCAGAGCAACATGCAGAAATCATTGAACATAGGAATTGCAATAGCAAAACAGGCTGAAAGTCTATTATATGTGAATGCTTTGCTAAATCCCATACCAGGTGGTTACAAGTCGGTGTTCCTTCTTATCCCACAGTAAGGAGATTTCCATCCATTTTTATTTCCTTCTGTGCACAGATTACCTCCACAAACTACCACCCAGTTCACTAGACATTTGCACAGTTGCTCCTTTATCACCCTTCCTTGATTTTTAATCCCAGAGCCACTTTCTCTCCATGTACACAAAAGGCAGAAATTTGTTTCCCAGGAGCATGAACAGATGCTCCCACTCCCTTTAGAACCTGTAGTCCCTGTGGGGAAGGCACCTGGGAAAAGGTTTTGAATCTCCCAACACTGAAACTCTGCAATTCCTACCATGGGCTTGACTTTCCTATGAGTGTCTTATGGAGCATCCATCACTCAGCTTCAGACCAGGTCACCCCAGGTACTCCCACCCTCCTCCATTTCAGCACCATTCCTGGCCATGGAGCGTGAGAAGGGCTCACAGTTTGGTTTGCAGTAGGAGACAGGGCCAAATAGATGATCTCCAGTTGTCTATGATATAGGTACACCAGTCACAAAGCCCATGCCACCCAGAATAGAGTTCAGCTCTTACCTGTCCTGCTTTCTCTCTTTCTCAGGCCGAAGCTGAGGTAGGCGCTCATCTGAGACCCCGGCATTTATGCACAGCTAATATAGTGGTAGCAAGGGGTCAAAGGTCCTGCTTTGTTTCCCCATTTGCTCTTTTGCAAGCACATCCAGCTCAGTGGGACAGGCAAGAAGCTATGGAGGACTCTGGACCTGTTATTGAGATTTGGTAATGGAGGGTCAGTCTGACCTGAGCTCAAGAGATGTGGAAGGCAGCTTCTGGGTCGCTGAGTCCCCTACTTTTGCAAGCAACCATGTCATAGAGACCCCTTTCATAAGCTGACCAAATTCCACATTAATAGTAGCTAGAGCTGGGCTGAATTTTGCTCCCACTCCTCCCGTGCTCTAACCCCACTGCTCTGACAGCCGGCACTTACCTGCAGCTGTTACACCCGTTGGCATTTCCCCCTCTACTTACAGCACACGCATTAACCAAATGGTGCACAGAGGTGTGCACCCCTCTCACACTTCTTTCCCTGTGGCCAAGTCTTTTTGTACAGGCTGACTAGATGAGAATACACCTGAGACAGCTGTCAAAACTTACAGGAGGAACATCCAGCTAAGGGATCCCCAGCACAAGGAACACAGAGCCTTTAGAGCAAGTCCAGAGGGGCACAAAAAATTATCATGGGGCTGGAACACCTCTCCCATGGGGAAAGGCTGAAAGAATTGGGGCTGTTCAGCCTGGAGAGAAGGCTCCAGGGAGATCTTACTGCAGCTTTTCAATATTTGAAAGGGTTCTTATGAGAAACACAAAGACTCTGCCAAGGCTTGTATTGACAGGAGAAAGGGAAACAGGTTTAAATTGAAATAGGGTAGATTTAGATTGGATGCAAGGAAGAATTCTTTACTGTGAGGGTAGTGAGACACTGGAACAGGTTGTTCAGAGAAGTTGTGGACAATGGAAGTATTCAAGAACAGGTTGGATGGGGCTTTGAGCAACCCGGTCTAATGGAAGGTGTCCCTGCCTGAGGCAGGGGCAGGGTAGATGAGATTATCTTGTAAGGTCCTTTCCAACACAAACCATTCTTATGATTCTGTGGTAACATCTCCCAAGGCTCCCCAGTCCCAGCCAGAAAGTGGCTGCATTGCTGCTGTAGGGAATGTTTTCCCATAGCTCGGGTACCAAGTGCCCCTTGGGTCCCCAGTAGGTCCAATCACCTGTGTTTGGCACATGCAGCCAGGGGCAAGAGACAGAAAGGCTGCAACACTGAGCTACAAAGGGCATCAGCTGGGGGAATGGGAGGACAGAAATTAAGCCTACTATGTGAGACCCAACAGATTTCCTTTCTTATGTCAACCACTTATTAGGGGACTGTCACATGTGGGAAGTGTGAAAAGCTCAACCAGTACATTCATTTATCAACCAAACAAGATTTCTAGAAAACTTTTTCTCTCATGGTGCTCCAAGTGCTATAAAACCAAAGAGTAGGTGTTCTCATTTTACAGATGTGGCAGCCAAGCTACAGTGAGTCATATCATTGAAGAGGGCTGCCAATGGATTCCAGACATTTTTCCACTCTCTAGGTATTTATTCAAATGATCTTTTTTCTTAGAAAAACAAATAAAAAAAAGTGTCCCAAAATAAGAAAAAAAAAAAATCCCACATACAAGCAAACCATTTTGCATTTCTGTCCAAAAAATAACAACAGCAGATTCTTAGTGATGTGTAAAAAGTTTAATTCGAGAAATAAGAACAGAGACTTTTCGGTTCCACTTCTGGTGCAAACACTAAAAAGCAACATACGGTCTAGGAAGAACACAGAAGAGCAACTGGTTGAAAGTTCTCTTATATTTCAATTATACACTTGACAGTCATTCAAGAGAATCTACACATTTATCATCTTCTTTTACAGCTGGAATAACATTCAGAAGACCAGCACAATGCACATCATAGGCATTAAACTTAGCAGAAACAGGAATGAGCAGTCATTACTTCTAGGGGTTAATCTAAGATAACCTCAAGTGTCATTTCTTCCTTATGTCAGGTCAACAAATGGGAGGCTCTAAGTGGGTGTTTTAAACTGATGTGCTGCAGGAGGTAGTAACAGAAGGGACTTAGCTGCCCTGTGTGTTAATTCATACTGCTGAGTAGCTTTGCATTGTGGCTGTTACCATACAAGACAACTTCCCCGGCCCTGAAGTCAGCCTAACTTTGGGCAGTGCTATCATGAATACAATCCCAGAGATAGCAACTGGGCGTTTCAGCACTTTCTAGTGCCAAACAGGCACTTGCCAAGATCAGATCAATGATTGCACAGAAGCAGCCGTTGCCCCCCGTTCCTGGAATGGCATTCCGGAATGGCAGGGCGCTCTGCAAATAAGCAAGAAAGTCAGATATTGCAAGTACTTTCTTAATCAAAGAAAAATTACATGATTTTTTATCTCTCTTATGCATCTCTGGTCTGAGGTAGAAAGCACCTGACTATAGCATGGGTGACCTTACTCATTACATTATTCTAAATTAGGGTAATGCCAGTGGCTATGAAGGCACTTTATCTGAGATAGAAGATTAATTCTTTGGGGGTAAGGTATATTCCTTGTTCTTCCAGCATGAATGGAAGAACAAAAGTCTAGAATAGCAGTATATTAGCAGTATATATATAATATTTCCATATCTGAAATACTCAACTTTTTCCATCATGAATGGGCTGACATATGAACATCAGCTCTTTGGAATGGCTAAAAAATTAAGCATCAATAAACCGCAATGTAGAAAGAATGAGGCTAGGATATTTCCTACTGTTATTTCTTTCAGTGTGCTGTATTGGAGCTGCTCAGTTCTCTCTCTCTCTTAAAAAGTCAAAGAGCCTGTGATCTTACTGGAAAAGGGTCCATGTATTGTGCAATGCTGCTACAATGGGTTTCATTTATAGCCAATTAAAATCAGAAATAAGCATCTAAAGCAGAGTCTATTTCCTTCCCACTTTTCTGTCTGCTTGCAGTTGTGGGAAGGAAAGCACGCAAAGATAGATTTCCTTTGTTGTTATTCCACAGCCCACCAACTGGCGCTTTATGAACCACAGTGGTCTGCAGACCAGTAAGCCTGGTATCATTTCTGCTTCCCTGCTGGATCACCCAATCTACTTCTGTCAGTTTAAGAAGTTACAGAGTTAACATGGAGATACGATCAATTTTCCCTGAAGAGTTTTATGTTTCTATAAACATGAACAAAGTGACTGAAGAGGAAATCAAGTATGATACAGATAAAATTCTACAGGCTTCACAATTCATGAATTGTGTTCACAAATCTACAATTAGTCACCCTAGCTCAATTATGGGGACTAGAGGAACAAATAAAGATGGAGGGCTCCTTCCTAGGATGTCGATAAAAAAGCACCACCTCTGCCGTTAGCGTGCTCATACTCCAGCAGCTCCCACAGCTGCTCCTGTTACAGAGAGAGTCATCTCAGTTTTCTTGCAGTGCAAGTGGCGTCTTGCTCTTGGGAAAACTTGCTGGATACACATTGGCTTGTACCTACTTGAATGTGAAGGAAAGAGTACTCCTTCCATGCAACTATCTTAGGATCTCACCACATGTCTCAAACACCCTCTACTCTTTGATGGAGAAAGGGGCAGCCCCTTCCTGAAACCTGGACATGTGGGCTACGACAGGAAAAAGTTGTCTTGCATGATGTAGGAACCTATTGGAAGCACAAGGAGAGAGTCAAATTCCAAGTTACCAATTCAGCTTCCAAAGGTAGAATCTGCAGGGCCCTGGCTATCTGCTAAAACTCAGCAGAGGGTAAAGCTAATGTCAAAACTGGTTGCTAGTTTTGGAAGAAGCAGCCCCATATAATTTTCTGTCATTGCAGTCATCATAAACGCCTCTTAACTAATAAAAATGCTAGTCCATAATACAAAAAGGTAGTTCATAAAATCCTCAGCATGTCATAAAATAAGAAAAAAAATGATCCACAGACAGTGGCTGATAAACAGATTGAAGAGTGATACTAGTTTTTCAAGTTCTGCGAACACAATTCCCTACACTTCAAATGTGACTCATGGGTCAATTCACATTGCTCAGTCTGGGCCTAATGCAGACAAGTACCCTGCTAATTACAGCCCTCCTTTCTTGAATTCAAATTTGGAGTTAGTCTTTTAGCTCTTTTTTTTTTTATTTTTGTGAAAGCCATCAACTCTGGGCGAAGAGACCCTCTGTCTTCAAATAGCAGGCCTCCAGTTCTGAAACGAAATCAACCAGAGAAACCTGTTGCTCCTCCTGCTTTATCTCCATAGGCAGGAATTACGAATAAGCACATTCAGCCAAGAAACTGTAGGAAGATGAGCACTCTTTAGTAGCCCTGGGTTGACCAGCAACTGCATCGGATATCCAACTAGGACCATTTGTTCGAAGGGTGATGTTTCCCATCATTGTCCAAAGAAAAGAAAAAAAAAGGACGCAGACAAAGTGAAAGTCTCTCCAAATCTTCCAAGGAAAAGCATAAGCATATCAGTAATTAGGACATTAAAGAACAAACAGTAGCAAGTGCCCCATGTGGCACTGGCTGGGAAATAAGCTAGGCAAGACAGTCATTGGTACTGGCCAATCTCCAGTGCCTCTGGGTTACAAAATAATCCACAAAATTCTCCAGAAGCTCCTTGCCGACCGTGGAGTCTCTTAAATCCAAGAAGCACCTCTGGCAAGACAGTTTCCCGTGGAAGCAGCCAGCATCCAGAGAGCTTCTCTTTCTCCAGCACATTTTAAATTAAAACAGTGGATTAATCACATCAAGGAGAAATGGCATAGAGAAATTCTGTGTTCTAGTTGCAGGGTGAGAACTGAGGAAACCCTACAATCCAGCTCCAGATCAGATGCACCACACACACACGGTTGGTGTAAGTGTCAGGGTAAAGATCAAGGACAGCAGTAAAAATGGTGACTGTAAGACTTCTTCAGAGCCCTTTATCCCACCCCATGTATATGATACTTGGCATGGAGAGGAAAGGCAGAATATTACATGTATGGAAAACAGTACATGGCTTAGGCAAGATACATTCACCAAAACCAAGCTTCCTAGAGTTGAAGGAAAATTTGGTCCCATGTAAAGAACAGTAGTCATACTTTGCTCAGTTCCTGTAGGGAAGGACAAACCTTGGTAAATTTTGCCCTTTAAGTTTACAAATAAATTCAAGTCTGGATGAAAGGCTAGAACAAGTATCTTTTAAGGCACTAAGGTCTAAGCCCTAAGTAGAGCAGGTTGTTTCAGTCAGTAAAGAGCAGATAAGCTGGCAATTTGCAGACATGCTAGTGAGACCTTATTAAGGCACTCAATGTTCTTCCAACACCATGATCCTCCTGTTTGGGAGAGAGGCTTAGTGAGGACAAAAGGAAGTAACTGTCCCAACTATGCTGAGCAGCCAGGCAGAAGCAACACACATTACACATTCTGAAGCACAACAAAGGGCCTTAGAAAGATGTTGTGCCTCCCCCCACAAGGCTCCCAGAGGACTGGATCTGATGACCTTCAGAGGCCTCTTCCAATCTAAATTATTCTACTGTCTTGTGACTTTACAACTCTGTGAACATTGGAACCTTTCTCTGGTAACTGGTGTGCAAAGGACCAGCATTCTACAGATGGGGCTCCTTGCAGTGCCACAGCACTTAATAAAGAGAACTGGTACCTCTCTTTAAAGACTGGGAATACATTATTTACTGAAAAAATCTGCTGTTTTTACTAGAATGTTTTCAACGAACCTCAGCCCATTAGATCTTAACCCAACCTAAGTTTCCAAATCACAGCAATAAAAATAGGTTATGTATGGCTTTCATGGCACTAGACACATATTCTTCAGAGTTGTAAGTCTAAGGGAAAGCTGCTTCATCTGTTTTATTGATGTTTGTCTGTTCAATCAAAAGCAGCCATCCCAACCTAAATAGAAAAACTAGGAGGAGTCCAGTGGGAATCTTAGTTCTTCCAGTACTGACGCTAAATGACTATGCTTCTTCCACTGTGAGAACTTCCTCTGTCCTGCAAGAGAAAATAAAAGATTCAGGAACAAGGAATGATGAATGAAAATCCTATGTCTTCCTACCTGCTCTGAGCACCATAACAAACACCATTCATAAATATACACATCCCAGTTGGAACTAGAATTGCACTTTCTTCTGCAACACAGAAGGGAAAAATGGTAATGTGCAACATACTCCCACCTGATAAAATTCTGCATATGTGTGATAAGGGACACTTAACATTTTTTGATTTAAAAGAATCTTATTTTTTTCAGGGGGAATACACTGTCTAATTTGGAGATTAGCAATTGGATATGAAGCTTTTCATGTTTAGGTTGCTACCTGAAGTCTAATCCCAGTGCAAACTGACAAGAAGAGCTGCAAACTAGCTGTTCACTGTCCATATAATGTATGTTCAGTTCTCAGGAGTCCCAACAAGCGAGTCATCCTCTTCCACCTGGCCTAGAGAATGACACGTTTTTCATCCATGCCACCTATTATCTTAAAGCCTATTTCATGTAGCTTTAGCCATCTTACCTGGATGTTTTCCCATATGAGCCATCTTAAAAATATCATGCACATTTTAAAAGAAATCAGAAGTTGTATCGGTTTGGCACGGCCTGGGTTTGGGTAGCAGGGGGGCTGCAAAGGTGGCTCCTGTGAGGAAGCTGATGGAATCTCCCCACCATGTCTGGCAGAGCCAATGGCTGATGGCTCTGAAGATGGACATGCTGCTGGCCAGAACTGGGCCAATAAGAGAGGCTGGTAATGCCTTTGTGATGGCATATTTAAGAAGAAAATCAAAACAAAGTCACGGGGTTTTGCTTCTAGTCAGAGAGGAGGAGGAGGTGAGAACATGTGAGGGAAAACAACATGGCGACACCAAGGTCAGTGGAGAAGGAGGGGGAGGAGGTGCTCCAGGTGCTGCAGCCTAGATTCCTCTGCAGGCTGTGGTGAAGACTATGCTGAAGCAGCTTGTTCCCCTGCAGCCCATGGAGATCCATGGGGAATGCAGGGATCCACCTGCAGCCCGTGGGGGAGGTGCCCACACCGGAGCGGGTGGATGCCTGGAGGAGGCTGTGATCCAGTGGAAGACCCGGTGGAGAGAGAGGGCCCTTGCTTCCAGGCTGGAGCAGCCTGTCCTTGGAGGACTGCACCCCGTGGGAAGAGAGACCCACGCCACAGCAGATTTGGGAGGACTGTGGGCTCGTGGGAGGGACTCAGGCTGCAGCAGGTGTGGTTTGGCTGCTGCTCGTGAGAGTGGACCCACACCAGGGAAGTTCACAGAGAACTGTCTCCCGTGGGAGGCACCCCATGGCCTCATAGGGAAGGACTCCTCTCCCTGAGCAGTGGAAGAAAATCTTGGTGATGGACTGGCCAAAATCCCCCTGCCCTGCCTCCCTGTGCTGTCTGTGGGAAGGAGGGGAGTTTGGGAGAGTGGGGGAAGGTGTTTTAAGGGCTTATGTTATTTCTCATTACCCTCCTCTGATTCTGTTAGGAATAAGTTTCACTTAGTAATTAAGGTTGAGCCTGTTTTGCCCTTGAAATATTTCTCCCATCTCCTTATCTCACCCATGAAGTCTCCGTTAACCCTTTCTCATCTTTTCCCTCCTTCTGCCCAGCTGTGGCAGGGGAGGGTGAGCAAGCAATTCTTGTGAATGCCTGGCGTTGGGCCAGTGTCAAACCGCGTCAGAAGTAAACCAACACCAGAGAGGGTTACAGAGGGATGGATGCTGCTGCCTAGTCTGGAAGTGCTTTCTCCCCAGTCAGTACCAGAACAGCTATTTTAACACCAATATATACACAGAACCCCAAAAGCCTCTGGATGGGGACAGGAATATAACATGTCACCCTGTAGGGGACTTAATTTATTTCAGAATCACAGAATCATAGCATGGTTTGGGTTGGAATGGACCTTAAAGATCACCTGGTTCCAACTCCCCTACCCTGGGCAGGGACACCTTCCACTATACCAGGTTGCTCAGCGCCCCATCCAACCTGGCATTGAACACTTCCAGGGAGGAACTGACTTTTTACTTTGCCCCTGAACACACTGCATCCAGGCAATGCATGTCAAAAGGAGGGTACTCAGCAGCCTCTTCATAAGCACGATGTGCAGAGCAACCCTTGCTCCTTGGCCTCTGTTTGAAAGACAACAGGCTACAGAAAGTAGAAAACATTCCCTCTCGCTCCCTAAACCCCTCCTCTTCCCTTAGATGGGAGAGCACAAAGGCAGCTGACTCACCGAGCGGGTCCCTGCGCTGCCTTTGTGCTTCTTGTCCTGGGCTGGGATGATTTCTAAGGAGCGATAACTGGGGGGTTTATCTTCTGGCCACTCCCGGGACCTGCGGTTCCTCCGCCTGCGGTTTGACACCGGGACACGGACTCGCTCTTCTGAGCTCCACGAGCCCCTGCGAGAAGGGGGGGAGTAGCTGTGCCGCCGCTGGCCGGAGTAATTGCTCCTCCCAGCATGGTGCTCGTATTCTCGCCTCCCGCCGGGCTCCTGCCTCCCACCACGATGGTGGCTGGAGCGCTCCTTGGCCTCCTCCGGATAGAAACTGCTGCTGCTGCTGCTCCTGCCCCTCTCAGCTTGGCGCGGGGGTGATACATCCCGTCTGGAGTGCTGGGGCCTGCCATTGTAGCCACCTGTCCTCTGCCTCTGAGGATGATCCTCTCGATGCCTGTCCCAGGGCTCCTGACTGTAGCTGGAATGAGAATCCCCACTGGAAGGCAAGGGCCACCTCCGGTTTTCCCTCCTGTCCTCTGCTGCAGAGTCCCAGGGCCTGGGGGTGCGGGCAGCTCTTTGTGGCCGCGAGGAGTTGCTGCTCCCGTGGATGGAGGAGACGTGGTTGGCGAGAGGAGGTGGCACGATGTCGGAGCCCAGCGAGGACAGCAAGCTGGGCTGCACAGCCTGCCGCTGGTGCGAGGGCAGCCGCAGCTGGGACATGTTCAGGTTTTGGATTTCAGACTCCAGGTAGTCCAAAACACCGTTGTTATGAGAAAGCTGAGCTTGTGGCTGCACCAGTGGAAGACTGTTCTGCAGAGATACATCTAAGGATAAAAGCATAGAAGAAGGCAGCAAGTCAAGAGAAAACACTGAAGCGAGGCCCCTTCTGCACTCATGATCCTGGCTGAGTTCCTTCTCTTCTCCTGCTCCACCTCACTGCAAGAGCTGCACTAGTCTTAGGCAGCACAATCAGCACATCCAGACCAAACGAGGTATGGTGCAAAGATTAGTAACTAATAAGCTGCAGCATGATCTAACATGGTTTAGGCAGTGCAGAGGTAAAAAGTCCAGCACACTTGGAAATATAGTCTGTGTATTTAGAGGAACATTTTTTTTCCCTACAGCACTGACACCATATTTTATTTACAAATAATCAGAGAAAGATCATAGTGCTTCCTTTTATATTTCATTGAACTGGAAGAAATATTGCAAAAGACAAAGAAAATAAAAAAAGAAAAATTTTATATGCAGGTGCACATATGCACACACGTATCTACAGATATAAGTAGCAAATGGAGAAGAAAATTCTTCCTGGTTCATTAAAGAGTCCTTCATTTTTTGCTGCATGCAGGCTGGATCTGTTGCACAGAAGGCAGTTTGCCCTTAATCATTTGAAGACTAGACATTTGATAAGAACTCAAACAAACTGCACCTCACTTGTCATGTCAGCTTTGGCTATAAGGAGTTGACCGTGACCAGCACAGCAGAACAAAGAGACAGTACCCTCCTCTGCCACACAAAGCAAGATAAGCTGGGTATATTTGCCCTGCAGTCGCTGGGGTGTAGCACAGATACACCTCAGTTAGTGTTAAACTGCTTCACCCAGCACTGAGCCCAGAAAGACACTTAAGATAACAGGCTGTTTTTATGCACCCAGACAAGTCTATGGTGCACTGCAGATGTGGCAGAGCTGTCATTCTAGGACATGCAATCACGCTAGGAACATCTTTCTCTCTTTTCTAGTAGAGAGGCTAAAGCCTCAGTGCTGAACTTCCCAAAGAAGTTACCTGTTTCTCATCCTGATTTCCCTCTGAAATGATGCCCATGGTCTCACCTTGCTGAAGTAGAGGGTTCAGCTGGTAAGAGGAAAGTTTTGAGTTCCTGTCGCCAGCTCCGTAGAACATGTTGGGTGATAACCAGGGTGCAAGTGCCTGAGCCTGCTTCATGAACCGGTGCCGTTCCAGTACTGTAAAAGAAAAAGAAAACTTACAGCACCTGTCCAGAGGGCACAGCTTGCAGATCACATACCGTTTTGCTTCACAGGCTACAGCCTTTGGATACAGGAAATTCACAAAATTAAAATCTCTCTCCACCCTATGACAAAGGTAAAACAGAGCACCAGAAATTCCAATATAAAGTTGTACAGCTTCAAAAAAGTATACCTGGAACAGAAGAAAAGCTTTACTGCCTAACATTCTGATTCCAGTCCCAGCAACTGGGAACAAATAACACTATGATTAAGTATGGAGCACATGACTAAGTTAAGACTTCTAACTTGCCCTGTCATTATGCATATAGTTGCAGAAAGGTGGGAAATAATGTTTCATACAGCAAGACATGCAAGTTTTCTCTCTCTCAAAATTCTTTCAGCTCATCATTAGTCCTTTCTCCTTTTGGCTTTGATTTCCAGCTAAATGAGACCTTTCCTTGCCACCATTATGTGGGTTCTGTCCAGATCATATTTTCCACTTTATACTCCCTAATTTCCTCTCTGTTTCACAAAGAGGGCACTCAGAGGTGCACTGTCCAGCTTTTCCCTTTCTAGTCTTTTGTCCATTCTTCTTGTCACTCCGTAATTTACCTCAGAATGACTGCTAAAATTAAATCCCCTAAGACAGTGTGGTCAAACTGGTGAACAAACTAAATTTCCTGTTCTCAACAGCAATGTCCAGCGCGCCAAAAGAGCAAACAGTGGAAATTTCTCTTTTACAGGGTTTCTACTATTGCTAATTCCAGACCCCTATTTGTGGGGTCAGACTCCAATTTCACATCCCTTTTTTCAGCATTTCTAGCTCTCCTCTTCTACACAGACAAGCTCACTATACTTGCCTTCAAAACCATAGCTCATTGCTGCTTTTTTTGGGGGAATACCTAAAAACATCTTACAGAAACTTACTTCTTCTACCACAAACAATCAAAACTTAAGTTTACAAGCAAGTCAATTCTGCATGTCCCTGACCTTACAAAGCTTGGTTTGTCTGTCATTACTGGGTGAAGCTTTTCAGCAACAGCGCCTTTGCAAAATTTCTCTTTTATGGCTTTCCTGGAGTTTCAGAAGTGACAGACTTTTACTGTAGCCTGTTGTCTGGTCAGGCATGAATAGAACATTACAGTTCAAAAACCAGATAGGAATATAATTGCCTTTGAGACTTTTACTCCTCTGATAAATCTGGCTGAAGTTGGCTTATGAAATTAAAAGCTATTGGAGGGAAAGAGACAAGGGATAGACAGACAAGTTGACTGCATCAGATTTGCTTCTTTAAGAAACCAGGCTACAGCCAAGCTCCAATTAATTCTGTCCCTTGGGTTCACTGCAGTAGGCAGCATTTAGACTGTACGCTCTTTGGGACTGAGCTCTCCACTTTAGGTAGCACTCCAGTTATTAAACATGTCCTCCTTCAGCTGTTTAATTGGATTTATCCAGAGCACCACTTGCAGCAAAAGAGGGACTGACCATGCCTCTCCACATATCCTTCCTTTTCTCCACAGTTCATGCAGCTCCACTTCGTTCTCCACTGCAAACTCCTTCCCCCTCTCCAGTCTGGCTTCAACCAGAGGGAACTACAAAGCTGGAAATTTCAGGGTTTCTAATCCTAATAATCTGATATCTTCAAAGCTGTGTGATCTGAGGTAGCAACTTCCAAGAACTTTATGTCAAACTTGCTTCTTTTTTTTTTGTCCCAAGGGATTTCCTTCCAGTTTATGTTCAAACTTAGAGGATGAGAGAAAGAATATAGAAGGGGAAGGCTTTATCTCTCCCTCTTCCATTCCTACAGTCATTACCTTGAGAATGTCCTAGAGCCTGCTGAGTGCATGAGGAGTAAGAGGTCCACCATCCGTGGGCATACCTGCTTAGCATTCTCCCTTTTAAGGTACGAAGGCTGTCACTAGGACCAAAGTCATCCTGTCTCTGTCATTTTCTGATCTCTCCCCACAGCTGAACAAATCCAGAATTAGCCCTGGTTTCCCTTCACTACCATCAGCCCTTCTTCCTTCCCCAGATACCTTGCCTTCCAGTTTGAATCCATTATACAGTCTGATTCCCCATCTGCAAAATGGAAGTTACAGATCATTTTAAAGTGAGCATATTTATCTGAGAAAGGTCAGATTCACCCTAATTCCAAAACTCCTACCTGCTTTGCCAGAATGTTGTGTTGTTCCCTCCACTTACTCTGTTGGAAAAATCTATTCTTCACCTTTGACAGACTTTAACAGCTGCTGGGCCAATTATAAAAATAAAATATTTTCCAACTTAGTGAGACCCAGGTGCAAGTATATCCTATTTTTCCCTGATTCATTATTGGAAGAAGTCTACAGTAGAAAAGGAACTAATAGGACCAGAAGGAGGTCATACGTATGTTTACCCTGATGGGCTTTTCTCTGAGCTTTCTGTGGGGAATGTAATTGGCTTGCTCCTGGGGCATGTCTAATATTTCTGTACATCAATCCTGAATTACTCAAACAATGCACTTCTTTTATTGCTCGATTCAAACCCATGTTAGTTAATGGCGTGATTCACAGCACCAGGATTATCCTGCCTCACTGGCATCTCTGACTGTTCAGCAGATCCACGCTGTCCTCTAGCGGCCAACAACGGGGAAGGAAGCACCCACACTCACTGTAATCGTACAGCAGGTGAGGATTTCTGCCTTCTCTTCAGTTGTGTGAAATGTTTTTCCTCAGCACTGTTTTTAAGATGTCCCCTGAATCTATCTTCTTGTGTCTTTTAAGGCCTCCAGTTCATTTCTTGGAGTGCAAAAAAAGTAAGTCAGAGGCAGGATGAAGTGAAGGTGTGCATTAGAGGAGAGGAGAAGGCACATGGATCCCTTGCAAAGTGGATAAAGAGGGCAGGCAGCTTGGATGGAAATTACAGACACAGAATGCAGCATCCAGTCAAGGAGGCTGGACTAGTCTGTACCTTCCCTCATGAACACGGAGAGGTTTAGAGAACCCTGCAAGAATCCCTCCTCTTTAGCAGGAGGCAGGAAATAGCAGCAGTCTGGAGTGAGCTATAATCTGCAGCACAGAAAAACAGAAAGGAGCTCACACAAACTGTGAATCTCTCTTTTGCTGAGAACTAGGAATTCTGGAGGTGTGAGTCTCTCATCTCCATCACCTCTCTCCCCCTTTAGAGAAACTAATTTTTCTGCCAGATTTCCATAGCCTCCTCAAAACTACACATTTTACATGACAACATGTAAAGCCTCCAATGTTTTGTTTCGTTTCTAGCAATAAAAGGGATGTTCTGTTCACTCTTTGCAAGGGATAAGTAAATTAAGCTTAAATCTAAAACTCTCACAGCTTACTAACACCCAAGGTATACTAAAAATATAGCTGCTTTATAAGAAATATATAGAAATAGCTGTTCTAAAAGTAAAGGTAAACCTGAAACAGAGCTCCTTGCTCATAAATATTTCCTTGTACTACCTAGGTAAGAATCTGGTGATTTCAATGAAAAATAAACTTATTTGTTGCATTTTGTTACTGCCAGACTGTGTAAGCTTCAGGGGGACTTGTCCCCTTGTTGCTAACCAAGTTTCCGTTACAGGAATGCAGAGGTTATATGAACTTAACAGCCAAAATGCAAACAGTAGCCTTATTAAAAGAACAGGGTCTGCTGCAGAAACTTTATTACTGCTAAAAGCAAACACAACAAAGTTTCTTTTGATCCTCAAAATTTCAGAATGCACTTGCAAGGCTGACCAGCAACAGAGATCATCTTTCTCCACTTTCTTCTCACTTCCTTCCCCAAAGAAAACCTTCCCCGAAGAAAACCAAACAAAACGTTTTTCTTGTAGAAGGAATAGCTCTGAAGAAAACATGCAGATAAAAAATTTCCAATTTTTATGTAATTCCTCTCAGAGCAACATACTTGAAAGTAAGGCTAGTTTAGAGAGTAGTACCAAGGCATTTGCTTGCCTTTCTCACATGCACAGGCATATGAACCACAAGACAGAAAAGGAAAGTCCTGAGTCACTCAAGACAAGGGAACTGATTGTGCTCTGGATGGTGTGAGAGAAGCTAGTAACAAGGTGTGAGTGAGGAGAAGCTTCTGATAGTGGACACAGAGGAGCAAGATAGATTCCATGTATCCAAGATCCCCTCCTTTAATTTCAGATTAGTTGGTCATGAAGGTCACATTGGCCAAAGAAATGTCTCAGTTTATATGGGTGCTGAGCAGAAGGGAGAAAGTGGAGCTCAGCTAACTCCCAGCCAAGCTTTTGTCTTGACAGAAGCCATAAATGGATGCACATTTGCTTGAACCTCACCTTTCTGATTACAGCAGCACCGTGTTGGACAGCAGCCACACTGGATATGGCAGCAGCAATACTGGGGGCAGCACTGGCACCAGCATATCCCAATCAGCAGAAGGAGGAAGAGGCCACCAAGAATGATGAGGAGTACTGTGAGCCAGTCTGTGAGAAAAAAGGAGAGAGAAAAAGGATTGATCCTGATGTATTTGGCCATGGTAAATTACTGAGCACCTCTCCACTGCTGAAGATGTTTTGGGGTAGAGAAGAAGAGAACAGGAGGAGATATCTTGGCAACAAAGCACAGGCACTTACGGAGAACAATCAGCTTAACTTCTTTGTCCGCATCACCTGAGGTGTCTCCTGGTGCTTCCACAGTGCAGTAGTACATGCCATGGTCCCACCACATGACCTCACTGATGACAAGGTCTGCTCCTATGGGAGAGAGACTGAGAGGTCAGTGGGCTATTTGTGACTGACAGACACTACTTTCAGACTCCACCTGAAAAGAGCCCTCTGCCTGCAGGTGACACAGAGTACTGCATCTCCCCACTTCCCAAGTATAGCCATCACCTTCAAACAATCCCACTTGAGTCCACTGAGAACTCCTAATCACTGCAAGTCCGTGTTTTCTGTGTTGCTGGAAGCCAACCCTACTGGTTTTGGAACACAGATCACTGTCCCTGTTAGGTAGGCAATCCCAATAGCTCTTCTGGCAGGAGAAGTATCTATTGCTCCATGGACAGCAGGGAGCATTTAATACACCTGGACAATTACGCAGTACTTGGAAGAATGAACTGTTTTCTAGCCCCTGAGCTCCTCAGCTGTTGTGCTCTTCAGCAAAATGCTCTGGCATCTTCAGCTCAGCCTTAGGTTGTAGTGCCTCCAACACCCTCAGGCCAGCTGGGGACAGGGCCCTTCCCTGCTCTTATTCCATTGCCATACGGAGTATGTAAGCTACAGATCACATTAGCCATGTTTATGCTTCTCTTCACTTAGCAGACCCAGATACCAGATAGTTCTTGAGTTCACTGCCTGCCTGGGAGGTCACTTACGGTTCTGAATGGTGATCTTTCGCTGCTGGTAGTCGATGCCCAGCACAGGGTCCTTCTGCCCAAATTTCTGGATGACAATGCGCACCTTCCGCTGGCTGTCATTGCAGTCGTCAGAGGGGTCCTGGCCAAGGGCTAAACCAGCCTGGTATGCTACAAACGCACATCATAAGAGATGTCAAAAGTTCTTTCAAAAGACCAATTTCTATCCTTTTGTGAGCAGTGGAGAAATTCTTGAGTACGTGTGTTATTGCTTTGGTTTAGCAATACAAACCATGGCTTCAAACCAGTAAGTTGCTCTGGAGTACTCAAAAACAAACAGAGGTGGAGCCACCTCTTAGGCAGAGATGAGAATGCAGGAGCTGCAGAGGAGATGCCTCCTGTACTCACAACTGAAAGAACAATAGTAGAAAGAAGCTAATGGTGGTAGGCTGGAAGGCAGCTCCCAGTATGAAGCTGAAAGGAAAAAAGTAATAAAACACCCAGGAGTCCTAGAACTAAAACAAAAGGGTGTTTATCTACCAAACAAAATCTCCAGACATACAAGAACTGCTCTAAGGATTGTCTCCCTTTCCCTCCTGTATCCAAATGTTGTGGAGCTCATAAAGACAAAAAATAATCCATCATCTGACTCTAGCTAAGGATAATGTGTAAAGACACCCAACAGAATTAATGGAGGACTAGAGGCAATTTCTGTACAATACTCTCCTGACAGACTCACATCATAAACCAACATTGCATTTCCAAGTATTTGGGAGCTGAGATTTGGGGAGATAGCTGATTCAGTCAGCATTTTCTGTAAAGGGCTTTCAGTGAAGAGAGACGAGGACAAAGCTTGTCAAAAGCTCTTCCACTGCTGTACTTAAAATGGAGCACAAAGTCCCTTTTGGAGACTCTTACCTTGAGCGTGGGCTAAAAGTACTCGCATTATGCTGGGATCAGCTGAGCCAGGGACCCACCTGCTTGGGGACTAGGCTGTAGAGCACTTGGTAACATGCCTATCCAACCCATCCAGACTGCATAAAGGAGAGTTTGGGCACCAAGCACCTGCTGTGAGCTCAGTTCTAAGTGTACAGTTATGCTATGGCTGGCCACTTAAACATTCTGCAGGGTTTACAAAGAACAGAACAGAACAGAATAGTTCAGTTGGCAGAGACCTACAAAGGTTATCTAGTCCAACTGTCTGATTACTTCAGGATTGACTAAAACGTAAAGTATCTTATTAAGGGCACTGTCCAAATGCCTCTTAAACACCAACAGGCTTGGGGCATTGACCACCAGCCTAAGAAGGTAGTCACTGCTCCAGTGCTTGACCACTCTCTCAAAGAAATGCTCACTAGCGCCCAGTCTGAACTTCCTCTGATATAGTTTTGAGCCATTCCCACACATCTTATCACTGGATACCAGGGAGAAGAGATCAGCACCTCCCTCTTAACTTCCCCTTCTCAAGAAGCTGTAGACAGCAATGAGGTCACCCCTCAGTCTCCTTTTTCCTGAACTAGACAAGCCCGAAATTCTTAGCTGCTCCTCAGGATGTGTCTTCCAGGTCTTTTATCAGCTTTGTTGCCCTCCTCTGGATGCATTCAAGTACCTTAATATCCTTAAATCCTGGGACCCAGAACCGCACACAATACTCCAGGTGAGGCCACACCAACACTAAACAGTGGGATCATCACCTTTTTTGACCAGGCGGTTATCCTGGGATGTGGTTTGTGTACCATAGTAAACACCCCTGAATTAAGGCTGCTCACACCAGAATGTCTGCACATGAAGTGCTCCCACCACTACTAAATATTATTACTTAGAAGTCTTTATGCCCTCCAAAATGCATGTTTCTTCTACTTCCTAAAATCAGTAACATCTGGTCACAGGTATCCAGCTCCAACCACAGGTCTCCCACGGAATCCTAAAGCCCACCTGCTGCAGGGCCCTTGCTTTCAAGCATGCTGAAGCGTAAGATGGGGCTGCCAAGATTGACTTGTGTCAACCATGGCTGAACTGCCCTGTATTCTGAGTCGATGACAAGGAGGACAAAAGAGCTGCTTTGAATGGGATTTCTACAATCTCATAAGGCCTTGACACTTCAAAGGAAATCACAGACGTGACCTGTATTTCCTTGGAGTGCAGGGAAATGCCACCATCTGGTTTTTGCATAGGAAGTGGTCAAAAGCCTGTACTACCCAGTGAGTCTACCTTCCCCTTTCTTCCCATTTAAAGGGGGACTCCTTGGAAGATGAGCCTGACACTTACAGGCTGAGTAGTAGTCAAAGATGGGGTCCTTGCAGAAGGATTTGAAGCGCCAGGTCACCACCACGTCCTGCAGCTGCGCTGAGGTGCTGTAGTCACACTTGAGGATGACAGTGGCAAATAAGGTGGTGTAGCGCTCAACATCCTGCACTGTCACCAGGAGGGAGAGGCAACCTGCAAACAAGAACACAGGAGGCCATCAGCCCACAGAATCTTCAGGCCTCCCATCACACCATCTGCACCAGATCAATGATCCAAGTACCTCTCCTTTGGCCCCATCCAGGACCTGCACCTATGCACCTCCCAGGCCCTCCGGTGAAGTCATCGAGGGTTACAAACCCTGGTTAGAACACGAGTCCCATCCCTCCCTGACAGAAGAAAGAAAGCTTCATTGGCCTGCCTTACGGACTGAATTACTTTCTCCAAAGCATGAGTAGCCATCATGCAGCATATCACTCTGTGTACTCCTTCTACATGGGGAAAACTGTACCAGAAGTACATGAGATGGGACTCCCTTGGCTTCTAATCCTAACCAGAAAAGTTCTGCAGCGCCGTATGTTTGTATAAACACCAAATGAATTTTATCAAGGTCTTGCTAACACACTCATCAGAATGTTATCTAGTGGTGACCAGGATTAAGACAATACAACTTTCAGGCTGTAGCACTGTAGTTAATTGTTTATCACCACTTCAGAACAGCATGCTTCAATTATCCCCTTTTTTCCTTTTTAATTAAGCTATCGTTATGTATTTGTTATGTACTCATCCTAACAACCTCCACAGCACTTTCTATCCAAGCAGCTGCACACACCCAGGGAGGTTTTACAAAGTTTCTCATAAGCTGTAGTTTAGCTATACTCCAGAAACATCTCTATCTTATTTAAACTTTGATAGTACAGTAAGTTGTGCTTGTCATTAACAATAGCAAAGTTATCACCAGTTGCCTTTGATAAGGGAATGCAAACAGTGCAGGGCAAGTGTGGGATGCCCTGTTTGGAGTATATGCCAGAGAACCAGGCAGGGACTGCAGTGCTGTGCTAGTTGCATCTTAATTGGGGAGCATGACAGCAGGAAAGATGGGCAGGAAAGTGGGAGGCTTGAAGGTACCAACTGAGCTGGTCTCCATGAACCAATACTTGATTTTTATCATATATTCAAAGATTTTTCTCTCTACTCCATGTTTTCAGGATGAGAGCAAGAGAACAAGTTGCTACTACACTGTAGTAACATCTGGACCACAACTGCAAACATCATTCTTTGTCAAGCATTATTCAATGTCCTCTTAGGCTGCACCTCCACACTACATTCCAGGCAAATATGAGCTCACACAATTTCCACAGTGTGGAAAAGATGCTACAGAAGTGCAATGCTACTTCAACAAGTCATTCTGCAGTAGGGTATTGTCAACGCAGTATTTGTTCAGTTTCTGGTTTGAAATGGGACACCCTGTCAGCCAACTGAAAGCACAGGCAGAGCAAATTCGTGTGCCTTAAGAATACCACACAAACATAGAGAGGGCCAGGGCAAACCCTGAATCCAAGGCTTTTCTCAAAAAGAAGATATACACACATGCACTTAAACACAGAAACACCAGCAGCTGTGCAAACCTCTAGATAAATTTTTAGAATGCTGTAGCACAGCAAGGTCCAGACTGCTGACAGGTAGTTACAGTTGCTCTTATTTAAAAGCACTGTAGTTCAACACATCTTGTTTCAGCTTTCATTGTGAAATAGCTGACTCCGGGATCTTAATGCAGAAAATCACAGGAAACCAATTCAAACTCTAAAGATTGGCAAAACCTTGATCTCAGAATCAATTAAATGAAACCCCATATGAATTCTGACTTGTCAAGGCTCATGGGAACAGAATGTTTTCCGTGGATTTCCTACAACAGCATCTCTCTGGCAAGAATAAAACACTCAAAATCACTATGTGCTTTTTACTAACAAAACCCACATATCTTTACGGAAAGGATGCTTTCTCATTACCTCTGTTCTGCAAAACAGCCAGTGTTGAAAGCTAAGTTCCTTATTTTCTAAAGAGGTTGAAAACCTACTCTTCCCCCCCCCACCAGAGAACAGTCAGATGTCGCTGCATGTCCATTCTTATTAACCTCCTCCAAGAAAATGGAAAAGTTGTGAAATTCAGGCTGGTTCCTAAACTTGGACTGCATTACTCCACTGCAGGACACTGTCTTTCTTATCCTAGTTAGAAAAAAACAAATATGGACACTACAAATCTAGTAAGTTTTGGCTACATCTATGGCTTTGCAGTGAAGACACGAACCTCTGGAGCCAGTGTAGCCGAGCTTTGGCTAGAGCATCTCCCAGGAACACAGCTTCAAGCAAGACAATAAACAAGCATACCCTCCATACTTTTTTGCTTCCTTCACTGGTTCTCTGTGAAAAACCAAACTTCAGTATTTAAAGCAGATCATCAGCCAAGACCCAGGCATCCAAGAAGCGAAACGATCACTTTATTTCCAAGAGGAGGTTAGAAGCTGTCAGGAAACCCGCAAAGCTTGGCAGAGAGAACTCTGCTGGCTGAAGGCCGCCCGTGGGCACGGAGGCGAGCTCCTGCTCCCCACACGAGCAGGTGCCCAGCAGGTGCACTGCAGCTACCCCAGATCCCCAAGAGGCTGGGGCTGCTGAGCCGGCAGCAAAAGCTCGGGTGGGCGCCTGCGAGAGGCCAAAGGGGATCGCCCCCGTGTCCGTGCCCGGTGCCCAGGTCACAGCCGAGCTGGCCGCACGCGACCGATACTGGAGGCCGCCAGGAAGCAGGAGGCCACTTCCTCCTAGGAGAGAGATCAGCCGCACCTTTGGGGAGCGAAACTCGTCTCCGCACGGCTTCGTAACGAGCTCGGGAGAGCCCCGCGGGCGGGGAACAGCACCGAGGGGGAACAGCGCCCGCCCGGACCGGGCCGCCCCTTCCCCTCCCCGCGGGGCCGCCGCCGCTCCCCCGACCCCGCACCACCTTAACCCCGGGCGAAACCCGAGGGC
>VZTH01002045.1:83864-97597 GCA_013397815.1 Aleadryas rufinucha
TTAGGTTGGAAAAGACCTCCGAGATCATCCAGTCCAGCTTTTGACCGAACACCGCCATGTCAACTAGACCAGGGCACACGTCCAGTCTTTTCTTAAACACCACCGGGGACGGTGACCCCACCACCTCCCTGGCAGCCCATTCCGATATCTAATCATCCCTTCTGTGAAGAAATTCTTCCTAATGTCCAACCTAAACCTTCCCTGGCGCAGCTCAACACTATGTCCTCTCGTCCTGTCGCTAATTTAATTTTCCCGCTGAGTTCTGAAAGGCTCGCAACCCTGGCCAAAGCAGAGGTTACTTTAAAGAAAAAACCCGAACAACCCAAAGTAAAACACCCACCAGCCCCTGTAATTGGCCCGGTAGCGCCGCGGACCCGCCCGCTGGCCCCGCTCTCGGGGCGCTGCGCCGCCGCTGCGGTTGCCTGGAGACGGGACGGCGGCGGCGGAGCGGGCCCAGGTACCCGGGGCTGAGGGGAGGCCGGGGCCGCTCCGGGCCCAGGTACCCGGGGCTGTGGGGAGGCCGCGGACTCCGGGCACAGCCGCCCCCGGCGAGCCCGCGAGTGCCGTGGGCTGTCCCCGGTAGCCCCGCTCCTCACTGCCCCGCAGCTGCTGCGCCCCGCGGGGCCCCTCTGTGCCCGCACCCTCCCCAAGGCCCCGCTGAGGCTCCCTCCCCTGCCCGCCCTGCGGAGCGCCAGGTGCCCCCTGCCTGCCCTCTGCTATCCCCACCAAACAGGAATGAGTGTCCGTCAGCAGGGATAGACCATCCCGTACTTCATCTGAAATGTGGGACTTGTTGGATTTTCTTCACCATGTGTGAAGCAGTTAATTTTATTGCCTGCTGCATTTGTGGCACTGCTCTCATACTCATTTTTTTGATTTATTCTTTCCGCTCTAAGTTAATAAGTAACTGGTGATGTTACCTGCTCTTGTTTCTGCTTAGCAAAAAGCTGGTAACCTTTATTCACAGGGCAGGCTTTAAGAGACTTGAAAGTTGCTTGCATGTGGCAGACCTAGGATAAGTGGATCATACAGAAGGCTATTTTAGGTGTAAGGTTGGAAATTAGAGTTAGATTTATTTCTCCTAATTCAATAGGAAAATACTCTCCATGTGTGCAGCATACTAATAATGAGGAAAACAATAGCAGGACTCCGGTCCATGTCTTTTCTCTCTCTGATGAGGGAGAAGAGAGGCAATGGGGCCGTGATAAAGATAATGTGTCTAGATCCTGCTTTATGGCTTTATCCTTGCTGTCTCTGACTCTGACTAGTAAATAATTTATATACTTAACTGCTGTGAGAATTGATATCCTCTGTTATTCTCCTTGCTCTCAAGTCTTCTAGCTATTGTAAGAGCAGCCATATTCTCTAATACATTATTTTTCCTTGGGGTCTTGGGTTGATTGCCTAAACTGACTTTTATTACTAATTTTCTAGTAATGCTGATGGATAATGGTATACAGACAGCACTGGTTTCTATGCCTGATTTACACTTGGATATTTTTCTCTCTGTATATGAGCACTAAAAGACTTTAATTTTTTTTTTTTTAATGAAAGTAAGTTTTGCAAGAATTTCCTGTTTGCACATTTTGCACTCAGCAGCAGCCCCGTAAATTGCTGATGTACTCTGATGTGGTCTGAAAGCTAAAAGGAGTGCTGAGAGAGTTGGTCGATGGTCTGCTGTTTTTCAAAAAGAAATGAAAGATTCAGAAAGAAGTGCTGAGGAGACCGTATTTGAAAGTGAGTTAAAGAAACAGGACTTGGCAGATGGGAAAAAACCTGACACATCCAAAGCAGGGCTAGACTTGAAGAAGATGCCTCACCCTGGAAGAGATGATCATTATGGAGTTCCTCGTGGCAGACACCCCTCACGATACCCAAATGCTGCAGCTGTGTTTTAGACTGCTACCCCCAGGTCAGAAGAAGCAGAGAGTGTAGCCTGGAAGGCTCATAGTGCAGTGCTAGGAGGAATCAGGATTGGAAGTCTTGGGACAAACTTGAGTTCCTTCACGTGGAATGAAGACAACTAAAGGAATAACATACAATCTCTCCTGAAGGAAAGACCAAGTGTCCTTTTTTTTTTTTTTCCAAAGCCCACAAGTGGGTAAAGCTTTTCTACAAAAAAATTAACACATTTTGGAATGAACCAAGAAATAAAATCCTGCAGAAGTAGAACAATGTAGAGATTTTTTTTTTTAATCTCTTGCTTATTGCTGGTACTAATAGCACTGCAGTTTTATTCTGCAGTAATAGTTCCCTATTTCTACATAAACTGAATTAGTGGACAGAACTGATTTATCACTCTTCTGTGGATATAGAAGCTGATAGGTGATGTCATTTAAGCACACCTCAACAGTTAACGGTGGTGCAGAGACAGCTTAAAATAACAGTTAGTTATGTTCTGTTTTCCAAAGTAAAACTGTAGGCTGCATTTTGATCATTATTGAATTTCTGTATTTTATGCAGTTGAAGTGTCAGTCACAGGGTTTATGAAGGCAAGAACTGCATTTATGAGGCTTACATATTTAAACATCTTTTTTCTGGAAAGAAGAAAAGTATAGGATGACAAAATAGAAAGAAAGGGGTGTCATCTCACTGAATTTGTTTATGTGTTAGCAAATAAACACCCATTTGACTTAATTATGCTGTATTTTGAATAAATGAGACAATTGTCTGAAATGAGAAATCACTTAATGTCCAAATTTACTGAGAATTTTTGAGAGGCTCCCATATGTAAAGATTCTGTGTGGCAGCAAAATTGATAAAAACCAGTTTATTTTAGTTTTGAAATAACTGAAGGCATATACCTGAATGAGCACAACTTGAAAGAAAATGGAACTTTGCTGAAATTCACAGCTTGTAGCACTGTCCACTGAAACAAGGATAACCTGAATTCAGTCTTGACTGAGTTCTTGGAAAAGATGACATTGATGTGGATCTGGTACAGTATTTCAAGTCAGAGTCTTGATTTACTAGGACTAGGGGGAAAATAGAGTGCCCTGGTCAGGCGTTGGGAGAAAAATTATGATTGCTAACTTGGTTTTTTCCCCGCTAGACTTGTCACGCCACTTCTACTTGTAACCATTTCAGTTTTCAGTATCAAAAGGCTTAAATCTTTCTGATTTAGGAAATCCGTCTCAAAAAAAACCTGCCAAACCCCCCCAGGAAAATAAAATCAACATTCAGAGAGATGCAGGCCTTTGTCATGGTGAGCCTGCACAAGAGTTTTTTGGATCAGCCAACTCATGAATCCCAGAGTCTGCTGCCAAAGTAGACACACTACCCCCCTGAGCCTCTTCTGAGTCCTTAAATTCAACATTTTCTTTGGCACAGTGCTTGAATGCCATCACAAAAATGTGCACAGTGGACACTGCAGTACCTTTCTTTAGCTAGAACCCAGATATCAATGCAAGCGGAAATGTTCATATCCTCTTTCAGCCTAAAGCATTTTCCAGATAGGAATTAATTTATAATGAAAACTATGATAGTCTTAATTTTTAGAAGATAAATGATTGCTAATTAGTTACAATAATTTGAAATTTTATAGCTCTTTTCTCTGTGGATATCAAAACACTTCGCTAAGATGGGTAAGTATTATTATCTAATTTTTCACAGGAGATAACTGAGACAGCCAGAGGTGAAATGGCTGATACAAATTGTACACGTCATTACTGGGTTTGGAATTAGAATTCAGGTCTCTGAACACTCCACTATCTATTTATGCAGATAGTCTCTAACTATTTCTTCAACTTCAGTGATAGCAGTGGTGTTACCCCATTAAAAACTCATGAATTTCATTTAAATATATTGAGATATATTGCAATTGTTTTCTTTTTTTTTTTTTTTCTAAATGTAAAACTTTCTGCTTGTCTATTTTCAAGTTTTCCTCAGCACTCCTAAGGGATTAAAGCTCATTTGTAATTCTTATGTGAAATTATACAGGAAAGTCAGATTCTGGCAGATACTCAGAACCTTTGGATGAAGATTGGCTACATAACATCAAGAATGATATATCTAATATATTTCTTTAATGACATATCTAATATATTTCTTTGTCCTCCTTGTCCTTCTCATGGGTGGCATTATGTTAGGACACTTTGCCTTTCCTGAAATATCGGAAAAACCTGAAATTACTCAAAATTTTTTTTCCAAATGGATTCTGACCCAAAGCTGGAAACAGGAAATGCATTCTTGGGGACCTTTTAGTGATATCAAAGTCATGATTACAAATGAAGTGAGATTTGCTTGCATCCTGTCCATATTTCTTATTCTGAGTATTCATGTTTCCTTACATTCAACTTCTGAATTTTCTGATTTCTGATAGTTTTTTTATGCTGTAATATTTATACAAAGTTGCTCCAATGGGCATTTTAAGGTGTTTCATTTGGAAATGGAGAACACATTTGAAATCAAAAGGCAGAAAAAAATTTAGAGTAAGAGCAATGCTTATGCTTTTTTGCTTCTTTTTCAGACTTTTGTAAAAATGGTCTATGTGTTTGGTTTTTATATGACAAATTTGGACCTTTTCCACTCCAGAGGACAATAGTAACTAGTGAAAATTGTCGCACTCTAAAAAAGATAGTCTGAAAGATGATAATCACGTGAGGGAGGGGTGTTGTTAAGCTGTTAATTTTTTAAAAAATTGTGTTAACTTTTAAAATTTGTTTTCCATTATTATAAAATGTTTTGAATAAAGTCCTTTTTTCTTAAAGATTCAGCTCTCTTGATTTTCCATTCAAGATATTAGATGATCTCAGAATATCTATCTCCTGATATTTTTGTGAAGTCCACCAGAAAGGTGAAGGAATAGCCTTGTTGTCTCAAAAGCACATCTCCTCCCAGTATATTAAAGAAAAGCTCAAAACATTTAAATCTGTTGTCAGTTCCCCCAGTTACACAGTATTTAGATGAAAATCTTTCTGTAGCAATTTATTCAGAGCCTGGAGTCCTAAAGCCTGAGCCAATTAATTCACTCTATGAAGTAGGACTTATCTTTGGGTTGTCCGTATTTGTGTACAGGCAGAAGACAAATGCCATCTTTGGGAATCTCAAAGCATTTGACAGGAAATGAAAATGGTCTAAAAGGCAAATAAAGGCAACAATACTAAAGGTTCCTCTTTACCACTGCCAGGGAGAGAGGACATCCATCTTTTCCAATGGAACAGGAGGAAGACAATGAGGAACCAGGAGAAGATGCACAGGCCGATCCCAGTGGTGAGTATTTCCCCGTTACATTGTGATTTCAGTACTGAACCTACAGTAACTTCTGGCTTCTTTCACCATTCACCCCTTTCTTACTAGTAAGTGTTCATCTCCAGTTCCTGCTTTTGCTGTTGCCTAATTTTATTTTTACTCGGTTCATAGTGAAGTTCTGGACTAAGGACTATGCCTGCTGTTCCTGCTGTGCCTCAGCTCACAAAGTCCCTCCCCTGAAAATTTTTGCTGCTGAGACCTCTCTTTATAGCTAATACTGAAATCAGGTTTTTAACTCCAGCAGACTCAGTCAGAGGCCTGTATTTTTAACATATTTTTCATCTTGAAATGCCTGTCCAGTGTCTATTTCAGGTGTCCTGCATGTCATCTAACACACTAGATCCAGGCAGCATGAATAACAAATCCACTTTAGAAGGATGTTTTGATGCATTGCTGCATTATTTTGGCATTTGTTTGATCTTCCTATTCCACCTTTTTCTTATTATAGGATGTGTTTCTTTCCTTCCCCTAAGTTTTGGATTTTGTTTTTGGAAGCAAACTTCTCCTTACACTTAATGCTAAACAGCAGGAAGTCTGTTGTTGGACAGATTCTTTTACTACTACAGAACTATATATTTATTTAATATGGTATGTATGAGCAAATTAGTCAAATGTATTCATACCTAAGAGGGTGATCCCAATTATGCTTGGCAAAAGAAAACAAAACTAGCATTTCAAAGGAATCACCAATGCAGAGGAACAGGAGGAAGAAGGGGACCAAGTGGAATCACTGAGAGCGTTGCTGCGAACTGGTGTCCACTGAGGAGATGTTGGCACAAACTTAAAATCCCCAGTACCTTCTAGTTTTCATAGTTTTTCACTGTTATTATTAGGAACAAAACCTCAGACTGTAATCAATTATAGCGATTGAGTATTTCTGCTCCCTTTCAGTTGGCTTAACTTTGCTCTTTGCCTGGCTGGTCTCTGACCCCTTTGCTTGTTATTCATGGCACACCTAGGAGAGAAAACAGTCAGGACAGCATGAAATGCTTGCAAAATAGATTTAATCTGATGTATCCAACTGGAAACTACTTTTAACAAGTGCTTATGACTAGTTGGAAGTCAAGTTGACAGTATTGTGCATTGCAATCCGGTGAAGAACTACTCTGGGTCATACATTAGCAGTTTGCTTTCTTGAGGACAATGGTGTCTTCTGGTGGCTCATTATATGTGGTTTTTCTAATTGTTTTGTGTAACAATGTGCATTCAATAGCTACTGAAAAGAGACACTTTAAAATTTTTTTGGTTTCTAAAGTGGAGACCTAAACATCAAGCAAACCTCAACTGAACTGCTTTGGTAAGTCTTTAAGTTTTAAAATCAGTATTTTTTGAATGGTCTCAAAATTTTTCTTGTTTAAACTCTTCAGTTTTGAATGTTCACAGTAAAGTTTTTAAAAGCCTTAGGGAATGTTTGTTACAGATTGTCCCAGGACAAGTAAGTTACTAAGACATGGGACCCCTGTTTTGAGCTATGAAATATTTATTGCTCTGTCAAAGGAGGCAAAGAATTGTGACCCCCTTCTCTTTTATGGTTAGGTGCAAATATCAGCAACTAAGCAAAATGTGTGACGAATATAAATTTCTGTTATGTTCCCACTTCTGAGGTACAGAAGGCAAATTGGAAGAACAAGATAGTAGTCAAGTATCCTCAGAACCACAAAAAAGGCCTGAGGAGGTAAAAAAGGAAATCCCAGAAAACTTCTTCTATACGTATGAAGATGTATATTCAGGACCATATGCCACTGACGACACTGAGATACCCACTGACCTTCTTACCTTTAAGTATCCTTTCTGTTGAGCTTGTGCAAATTCAAAGCTAATGATATTTAATATATGTTCTTAAAATTGTATTTGGAGTAGCCAAATGTGGCATTAGTGGGAGACCTTTGGTTGAGATACAGGGAAAAATTCTCACCAGCTGTGGTTCTGGGTGAATTTAATATTAAATGTTGTCTTGATCTCATAAATATTTCTTATTGGGTGTAGTACTTACTATCGTAAGTGCTCCTGTAGAACTAGATCAGAGAGAAGCCAATGTGTAGGCAGAAGACTAGCATGAGAATATGCTCTGCAAAGCTCTCCCTTTCTCTGTTGCCACACCAGTGTTCTCCAAGAAGCTGAGGGGAGGGCAGAAGGGCTACTGTGTACCTCATAAGGGAGAAGTGGGAAAGGAACCAGGTAGATTTGTATTCTGGTGCTCAGAAGATCTAAACTGGTAGAATAAAGGAAGTGATGCCCATCAGTTAAGAGCTACAATAAACTCTTTGGTACGTATGGTCAAGTAGGGTAGGATATGATATGTGACCTTCATATATGCTGGGGGTTTTCTCTTCAGACACAGTTCAGTTGCTGTTGAAGACTGGATTTTCACTTTTCTACATCTGCCTGTAAACAAGACGCAAGCTTGAAAACTTGCTTGGTTTGATCTCGTCTGTAGAACAGTTCCTGGTAATTTGATGCACATCTTTTACATTTTGTTTGAAAAGAGAACATAGATAAAATATGAATTCCTTGCAGCTCCAAATGATCCAGTAGAAGCAAGAGGTGTACCCATAGTGGAGATGAAAAGATGGAATATGAACTTTAGAAGGCCTTTACTTGTGCCTTCCTCTCAGTTATAGAGTCACGATATATTTTACTTTTACTGTATACTGAAGAAAACTATCTCCTGCCTTCAGGCTTAGTCACTAGTTTCAGTATTCCCATTTCAGTTTCAGTTTAAGCATTTCTATCCACTTAGTAAACTTTCTAGAAAACCAGCGTCTAATCTTTTCCTTATTGGACTGTTCCCAGACATTCTTTTGGATATGACTGTACCAGACCTGTAAACCTGATGATAATGGATAGCCATACTGTGGTGTACATAGCAGGCAACCAGGTGGTGCTCCAGAACCTGAGAACTAAAAATCAGAGATATGTCCGGAGCAGCCGTGGTGGTGGAATCGGGTTTATCACAGTATGGCTCTTGTTTCTTGTTTAAGAACTTTAGTCACTTTCTAGGAAAAAAAATGTTTGCTTGGTTGTGGTTGCCAGATATGTGAGATTTCTACAGCTGCACATGCATATACATAAGAAAGTATGGTATTGATTAAAGGAATGTATGGAGCATGCAGCATGGGCTTCTCATCCCATCAGTATAATTGGCAGAGAACAAGTATCTGCACACCTTAGTCCCTGGATTAATTTTTAGCACTATTACATTCTTATTTAAATCTTTTGGCTCATAGCAACTCTTTTATTTTTTTTCAACACTTCATCTGTCCTAATCACAACAGATACTAATATAGAGTCTTACTTACAATTAAAATTTAGAAAATCAAACTCCTACACAAATGAAGAGAAAAAGTATGTGGTTTCACTCTATCAAACTTACCAAAAGCTTGGAGTCTCAAGTGCTGTCTCTGAATTTGAAGCACCTTAACCTGTGAAAGCTCTGCCATCTCTCAGTTTTATTGCACATGAGCCAGGCTTTCAGACTACTAGCCTCAGACTGTCCTGCTTTATTGTAAGCAGCCTTTTCTGGGGAATCAGTGTACATTTTTACACCTTCAGAATACTGTCATTCAGGATGGCTTTTCTGCAGCTGTCTGCTGAAGTAGATGGCTGCTGACACAAATGCTGCGTATGGAAAGATTAGCTAGTGGGTTGAGTGAGGCGGGAATAGTAAAAGGATGCATTACAAAGGAGGTTATTTCACTGTCGTGATTCTGCAGTGCATGTGTGATATACCATTTTGTGTGCATAGTAGCTTCATTCTGATATTGAGCAATAGGTTGGCAGTTGTTCAGAATGAACACACAGAAAAATGCAGTCTAGTATTTATGGCAGTATGTTTTGACTAATGAGTGAGTGAATACAATAACTCAAAAAGTAGCAGGATAAAGACAAAGGTGTCATTACAGCATGCAACAGGACTTCTGCTTTTTCAAGGCTCACCCTAGTAAGGAGTACTTTGCAGTAGGAGAAAAAGGAGGGAAGCCAAACATCGTCATCTACACATATCCTTCAGTGAGGCCCTACAGAATACTGAAAGGTAGTGTAAAATGTTCTATTTTCATTTTATACAGATGGACTAGTATTTAAAAATTCCAGCAGATGGAGTATTGGATAATTTTTAGTTTAAAAGGAAATAGAATCTTTTGGTCCTTCACAGCAAAAATAGAAAACACTGGTTTCAAGCTTTTTCATTATTGCAGGGGAAGAAACTTATTTATCGATAGCCAACCTAGAGCCATTACCTATTGAAAAAAAAAATTCAGTGAAAGTTGAGCTCCTTCTGAGTAGATTTTTGTATTGTTTCTACCTTTCCTGTGCATGTGTATTGGGGCTTGTACATTTCTTCAGGTGGAACAGAAACAGCCTATGTTTTTGGTGATTTCAACCGTGCTGGCACTTTGCTGGCCAGTGTTGGGAGCAGCCCTGACTACATGTTGACTATCTGGGACTGGAAGCAAGAAGAGACTCTGTTGAGGTCAAAAGCTTTTGCACAGGATGTTTACAAGGTCATGTTTTCTGCTGAGAATGAAGAGCATCTGACTACAGGTGGATCAGGACACATCAGGTAGGTTTACTGATTAGGATTAATACATAACACCTCTGCAGCCGTAATACATAGGAGATAACTAACAAGAATGTATCATTAGCAAACGTACTAATGAGGAATGCTATTTTACTTGGCCATTAAAATTACAAAAAGAAGGAATTTCAAGTCCTTCAGCCAGTCAAACAAATCTTTCAACACTTTTGCTGTCCAAAAAGGATGATGCTTGATGTTAAATGTCAGTACCACTGGCTCCATTCTTGTGATTTCAACAAGCACTGGGAAGAAGTGATGAAAAATACATGTCCTCTAGCTGGTAACATAGGATATGTGCCTTCTGTGCCTTCTGGACTTTCTACCTTTGATTTCTTGAGCTCATCTGCTCTTTGGACAGCTGTTAGAGATGGTTGCCAAGTCATGGATCAGAAACCCTCTAATCCCACCAAAAGCCTACAAAAGATACACTTTCATACACTCCCTTCCTTGCTAAGCTCATGGGTCCTTTTGTAAAAAAGGACCAAAACCCAACGACTTTAAACTTCCGTTTTGTGTTCTGGCTCTATCCAGTACTCAAATGTTAACAGAGACTTAAGATATGACTGGGATCCTATTGTAATAAAAATGATACCTTTAAGATTATAATGCACCAAAGGTTTCTTTGAATTTTAACGGGGGAATCAGATCAAAATCTGAGATTTGCTTTATGGTTTGGTTGCAAGGTAGGTCTGAAATAGCAAATGACTTATTTAGACAGAACAAATGTAGTGTAGAATGCATTATTTATGGAAATCTGACAAAACAAACTCTCTTATAAGCTTTCTTTTGAGCTAAAATACTACTACAAGCTCTGCATAGCTTTTATAACATGATAAATGTGACCTTTCACTCAAATGTTGACTCAAATAACAATTTCCAACAGGTCTCTTAAATGTAATGTCTCCTGCACACACAGTGAACCATCCCTAACTGCAGATGTTAATTTTTCTGCCATGCAGCAATTTCAAATTATGTTGTACTAATGATCAAACAGGAATAACTATTAATATTTAGGATAAAACCTTTGGGTCAGTGAGATTTTATAGTACAGTTTAATTCCACAAGAGGACTTGGATGACATTCAGTGAAGACCTCAGTCCCTTGGATTTATAAAGCTGAGCATCATGCACTGGAGACAGCAAGAATAAAATTAATATCCCTAACTATGTGTATGGGTTGTAGCTGGAAAAATGTAGCTGTGGATTTTACACTTCTTAATTTTAAATAGTAGTTAAATCTTCATTCTGCCTATTCCAAATCCTTTTCCTAGCTTTTTCATAGGAGTAGCATAGGGAAATGTTTGTGTAGTTATAAAGCTTTATCTCATTTTCAAAAGAAAAAATCCGAAGTTCTCCTGTGAAAAAGAGTAGTAGATGAGCAGCCCTTACCTGGGAGGCATGCCTGGTAAGTATTGCAATGTGTGAGAGGGACTGAAGAGTGTTTAAGAAACCTTGTATCAGAAAGGGATTTTTTTCTATACTCAGGTTCTGGAAGATGGCTCTCACATTAACTGGTCTCAAGTTACAAGGAGCTTTGGGCAGGTTTGGAAAAACAGCAGTGTCCGACATTACAGGTTTTGTGGAGCTGCCTGATGGGAAGGTAAGTAAGAAAAGTACCAGAAAAGAAAGAGAAAAAATATTACATACCCCTTTATGTGGATGCTGAAAAGCTTTCAGCAGAGAACTTTTCCAGCTTTCTGCAGCATTTTGTGAGAGCCCTTCTTTTCCCACCGAAGTTATTCAAAACAATGCTACGGTTCTGTAAACTAATTTCTTTATCTGCAGCTGTGAAGTTGTTATGTAGTATTGTTATGATACTGACTAGAGAAATATTTTGAAATAGGTGTTGTAGGGTTCAGCCAATCACCCTGAGGGGTGGATGGCTAAAGGACCAATGACCTTACACCATGTAAGAATACTAAGGTATTAAGCAGGTCTGTATATTATTAAATAAATCCTTCTTTTTCTCATCTTCATTCTGGACTCATGTCGTGATTTCTACCGTCCGCGGTACAACAGCGACACCTTTAGGCTTTGATATAAAGTCTGCTTCATAAGTTGGAGAGTTACTGTTTGCTTCAAAATGTTTTGAATCAGGCCCATGATGCACTGTTCTGAGAAGAGAATATTGCCGTCATCTTGCCCAAAACCTGCCTTGCTTTGTAATAATTGGAAAATACAGTTAGTATTGTAATTCACAGGGAAAAGATCTCTGTTGGCTTAGAGCTGAGTGTCTTCTAATGGGGTAGTGAAAACATTAGTGTGCAGAAATACAAAGAGACTGTTGGTCCTAATCTTCAACCATTTTAGTGCATGCAAATTATGTCACATTGTTAAAAAGTTGAACCTCCTCACCCTTTACATTTTCTCTTACAAATGTCTGTACTTTGCTATTGATTTAATGCATTCATGGAAGGAAGCCACAAATGTTAACTGGGTTCTTGCCTGTATTTCTGCACGGTTGCATGCAAGTGCTTATATATTTATCTTCATTTGCATTGAAGGTTGTCTCAGGAACTGAGTGGGGCAATTTTCTGCTTTGGGAAGGTGGCCTCATTAAAGTAGAGCTCTGTCAAATTGGACACAAGCCCTGTCACGAAGGCCCTATCACCCAGTTAGTTCTTGATGAAGGAGATCTTTACTCTGTTGGAAAAGATGGTATCATTCGGGTGAGTTTTTCCTTTGCTCTGCCTTTAGGTGTGCAAATGTATGGTCAGCAGGTAAATGTTATGTATTTCCTTTACCATGTTTTTGGAGGAAATTTTGGAGTGCAGTTTCTTTCTGAAAATTAATTTTTAGAACAAAGAAAATAAGAGCACATCTCCACAGTGTATGTGTTTGAATTGGATAGCATGGCACACAGTGTTCCTTGTTTAATAGTAAATAAATAGTTCTATTACTATTTATTAATAGTAATAAATAAATCAGCTTTTACTTTAGTAAATCAAAATAATCTTCAGTGGTTTTCTAATAGCTTTGTTCTTGACTGCATTCTAACATTTTATTAATGTTTATTCTTTTTTCATCTTTATAATTTTCAGGTCTGTTAACACGTGGTGTTATTTCAAAGATAAGTAATAAACTACAGAAATGTTTGAAATTAATTTTCTGAGTATTTAAATCTCAGATTATTAATGTTAAAATGACACAGAAATTAACTAGCATCTCAGAGATACATATCCTGAAATAGGGGAACAATTAAAAGAAAAAGCATCCTGCAGTTAGCATATAACTTTATAAATTAAGGTCAAAATGTCTTCCTTATGCATAATACCAGTTTCTGATCTCAACTGTCAATGATCAAGAATTTTGCAATCTTATTTCCCTGCTCTTTAAGGGAGGACATGATGTGTCTTCTGCTGATGTGTGAAATGATCCAGATAATCAATGGGAAACTGACCTATAGACAGTGGAGGGTTTTAAACACTGTTGATGTTGTTACTGTGTTTTATAGGTTGGTGCTATCCCCTTAGGAAAATTCACTTGATTATAAGCATGCTAATTGATATCTTATCCTTATCCCACAGAGCAGAACATGAAAGGGTTAGACTTCCCGTTAGTTTGTGCTGCCTCAGTATGAGCCGTGCTGAGAGCCCACAGATACCATTTGGTCTGCATAGTTCTGAAGCTGCCATGTATAGCTCTGCTAGTGCCAGGGCTGAAGTTAAGCTCCTGTCACTGTTCTAGGTTATATTCAAAGCAGTTATTTTGCTTTCTTAAAATTTTGAATTTCCATATTTATTGTGTATGAAAACAACCTGGCCTTGTAAAAAAAAAACCAACCTGCTTTTTTTTTTGCTNTAATAGAGACCCTTAATAATATGCATTAACTTTTGGTCAGGCCTGAAGTGACCAGGCAGTTGGATGTGATGATCCTTGCAGGTCCCTTCCAACTGAATTATGCTATG
>VZTH01002045.1:97742-157475 GCA_013397815.1 Aleadryas rufinucha
TTTTTTTTTGCTTTTTTTTTTGCTTTTTTTAATTTGTTTTTTTTTTTATTCTTCCAATGCCATGAAGGTGTGGAACTTTGAGATAATAGATACTGCTGATCCTGTGGACGACTCAGGGTTAGTGGAGATGGAGCCTATGAGTGAACTTTGGATTGGCAAGAATGTCAGCCTGAATTTCATGACAAAAATTCATGACAATGGACAGCCCTTTTGGTATGCTCAGGTAAGACACACTCAGGCACATACATCCCTGTGGAGAAACACAACATGAGGGAGGTGATGGAAAGTAACAGCAGGAGTCCATTACAAACCAGTGTAGAATTCAGTCTTCCTCTGGATATATAGAAAACCATCTTATCTCTCTGTCTGTCTATCTATNTTATGCTATGCTATGCTGTGCTGTATTTTTAGTGTACAGTAATGTGTGAGACTGGCATAAGGATAGGAGAATGCCAAAAGATATTGTCCAAGTACTATTACCCAGAATTGATGGATGGAATTCGTAAGACCAATATCATTGCATTTAGTCATCTCTGTTTCACAATGATAATCATTAAGGAGTTTTTAAGAAGTCACCATGTGCAGTTTTATTTGCAAATTGAGTCTGAAAATACGCAATGATTTTCTTCTTCAGGATACAAGTGGAGCAATATGGAAGCTGGATTTGACTTTTTCAAATATGGTAATTTTGTTTTTTCTTTCTTCTGATTTCTTCAGTTCATTTGCAATAGGAACCATAACCTATTACATTCTGTAACTATACTGGTTGCACCTGCAATGAAATTTGTGTTTTATGAAGTTGCACAGTAGAAAATGTTAGCATTGAAACAGATATTTTATTTCATAAAAATTTTCAAATGTAATTGATTATAATGATTGTGCAGGGTGATAAAGAGGAATTTGTTTTTTGATTCCTGAAATTTCAGCTGCCAAATTCAAGTTACTTTAAAGGAGTTTGATTCTGATAAACTGGTAAGGAAAGTTACATGGATACAGGAAATTAGTTCAAGGAATGTTGATATATCCTCTATAGATAGGTGTTTGAACCAATCTTTACTGTAGTCTTTAAATGACAGAAAGAACTAGAAAAAAACAAGGAGAAGATGAAACACACTTGTCATGTTTTATGCTGCTAGTAACTAGTGTTGATGCTGGAGATGTTTTTGATGGAGAAATAGATGACAGAGGTAAAAAAGGGGGCATTTAATTTTTGTTATGGAGCATATTAAAGTAAATAGGAACAATCCCTTGCAGGGAATAAAATTCTGATATGAAAAGTAAAATATGGTCCAAGAATTTTATGGTAAATAAAAGACACATACTATACAAACTAATGTAAAGAAAGGATAGCAAAGCCTGTAATTCCTTGGATGATGAAATGATTTCCCAGGCAGCATAAACCCAGACTGGAGAGCACAAGTGTAGAACGCAGCAGAATTTCTCTTCTGTTTTGCGCCACAGACCCACGACCCAGAGCGCGTGTGTACCTTCCACTCTGGGAGGATTGAGGCCATTGGTGTCTCTCCCTTTACATGCCTGATGGCCACCACGGCTCTTGACCGTAAGTACCGTGTTCCTTTCCTCCCATGCCACTGCCATTATTGGTTTTGAAGGGCAATGATGCTTGGTTTGGAACTACTGTGTTTTGTATCTGTGCATTTGCTCTTGCGAAGTCACTTTACACACAATTGTTATTCCTGGGATCAGTTCTTGAATAGTTGAGGCAAATCATTAATGTTTTGAAACAATGCTTTAAGACTGCTTCATCTTAAATACCTGGGATTTTAGCAACAGAAGTTTTTAATGGGAAACTTTTTAAATTGTTTATTCTGAAGGAATGGTTGAAAAGATGAGACATCTGGTTTGAGTACCAGCACTTTTATTCAGAGCTGGGGATTAATAAATGTTGGGATTTTGGTCTTGTAAGGAATTACATACACCTCCAGCATGGTGTAAGCCATTGCAAATATTAATGTTTGTACCTTTCTTAGAAAATGCAATAGCTATTATGCTCTCAACAACAGATACCATGTAATTGCAGACATATTCATTTAACTTGTATAAATATTGCTGTTTAGGCCTCTCACTGTTAGCTTTATTGTGCTTTGAAAGAAGAACTACTGGCCAGAACATTAACAATGTCATTTACCCTGTGCAGAAAACACTACAAGGTCTTTTAACTCAATTGCTGTCAGTACTATCTTGTAATTTGTCTGTGTTATACAGTGCACATATTCTTCTAGCCTGAAGACAAACTCCTACCAGTTGAGCAAATGACATTTCAGATGTATGCCAGCTGGAATGGAATTTTATGTGTGCCTACAAATCTGTTAATTTTCCCTCCGGTGAAATTGGATCTTTTGTGGACACTCTCCTATATTTTCCTCCCTTTAAATGTTTTCCTCCCTAGGCAGTCCCAAGTAGTAGCCTATCATATTTTCCTATGTTGTCAGTACAGATTCTTCTTACAGTATGCCACAATTCCGTGCTCACTTGAAAGTTACATGTGGATTGTCAGCATGGGACTTCTTATTACAACCCTCAGCCTCGACAACTCTTGGTTCTGTATAAGTTGAAGAGTGAAGAAATCATATATTTTGTTCATGAGCAGCATCCTAGCTATGGTACTCTGTAACCATCAGTCATCTTTCCAGGCAGGCATTTTGTTACTCAAAAGAGAAAACATACATTTTATCCAGATTTTAATTCAAATAAATAGACATTTCTCCATGAATCCTAACCTGTAAGTGCTATTGCAATAAATAAATTCTTACTGTCTCATTTCCACACAGGGTCAGTGCGTATCTATGATTTTGGCAGCAACAGCCAACTGAGTGTAACCAAGTTTAAACAGGGAGGAACAGCGCTGACATGGGCACCGGCTGTTGTGAGTGTTTCGTAGCATGTTAGCAAAAATTCATCAAGGAGCCTATGAGCCTGCCAGCATCCAGAAAGCTGCTCACCAAACAAGACTTTAGAGGTCACTTGTTAGGCCATGGTGGAATTTACTGTAGTAGGATGTATATATCAGTTTGTGGGGTAGTATGTTTGTATGCGGTATGGGTACAGTTTAACTTTACTATGGATTATCAGGTATCCTACTTTGTGCCGTCCTAAGAGTTTAAAATCAGATTTCAGTGTGCTGTATGGGAAGTAGTCTGACTTTGTAGACTAACAGCTTCTATTTAACCCACGCAGAGCAATTGTCAATTAACATGAGTTAGTTAACACATTTTGAAATGACAGCCCAGACAAATCACAAACATTTGGAGATAAATCATAAAAAACTGTTGCCAGAACTGATCATTTGTGGAGTGTGGAGTCTATCACTTTTAGACATATTTGCTAATTTTAATTAAAATAGTATCTAGTTATGTTCTTGAGAAAACATAGCAAGACTGGTGGGTTAATTATAAGCAAATTTAGGAGGAAAATAGTTACTTGAATGTTCAAGATGAGGGTTCCACTGGGAGAATGTCTTTATTTTATAAAAATAAATATTTTATAAAAATATCATTCTGGCTATGCAGGCTTTCAGAGATGCTGTTAAATGGTGACCTGTACACTCATGAGGTAAGCTGTCTGGAACAATAAATTGTACAGCATCACAAAACTGACTCAGTTCAGTTTTACGAAAGTTGTTACTAAACCCAATCTGAAAAACAAAGGGTACTTAGTCTATCTAGCTGCATTTAAAATCGCATTAGATACTCAGACACAGTTTAAAGTGTGCAAATGTATTTGAAAATCTGTGCTATTAATATAAGAAAACTTCGTCCAACATACTTTGAAGCATCTGTATGCCATAATCTCCTCACAGACAAGCTAGCAGTATACTTGTTAGATAAGTGACATTGACAAGTCGGCTTGTAATCGACATCAAGACACTATCATGTATGGCAAATACCAGCTAAATCCACAAGTCCAGCTACATCCAGCTAAAACACAGGCCTGTTTCTGCAAACCTTTATCACGGTTCAAGCCTGTCTTAATTGTTAGCAATATGCTTACCTACAGGACTTATGGTAAAGACTCCTCTTCCTTTCCATCTCAAGTAGCTGTCCCTGTTGACTCCTGTACTTTACATGCAGTCAGCCAGACCCAAGTCTGTGCCCTGACCTCTTCAAAAGTCATACTTGTGTTTGGTGCCCCATATTATATTCAGGGTAATATAATTCCATTTTTGAGTTCCAAAGTTTTGAGTTCTTCTCCTTAAGAAGCTACTGGTATATCTTTATGTTGGTATGAATTATCTCTTCCTCAGACATTACAACCACATCTTCATTAGCATTTTCAGTCTCAATGGCATGTTATCACTAAAAAAACCAAAGCACAATCCAACCCAAAAAATAGGCCCCAGTCCTCTCTCTTCCTTCATGGTAGTGTATTAGAGAGAATAAACAACATTTCCCATGTATGAAATATTCTTCGTGCTTTAGCAACACTTCCATGTAAGGTGAGTTACAGGTAAACACCAGAGCAGGTGCCATATGGATTCTTCTTCTAAGCTCTCAGAGGTACACTGTGATTTTCTTTTTCTTCATTTCACTTAAAGGTAAATCCTGAAGGAGGTCTGATTGCTGTGGGGTTTGAAGATGGTGTTGTCCGCATAATTGAGGTTTATGATCCCAGACTGCTGCCTGGTCATGCTGGACAGGCCAGTGAGAGTGTAGAGATAAATCTGAAACAAGTTTTCAAACCTCATGCTGCTGCAGTTACAGCCTTGGCATATGAAAGAAAGGGAGATGTGTTTGCCACAGGGGTATGTATCATTTAGTTTGGTTATTTTTATTAAGCCACAAATGTACAGCCTATTTAAAGAGACAAGGTAAAGTTTGTTTACTGACAACACAGTTTTACTTCTGTTGCTGCAGTTGATTGCTTGTTGTAGTTCTCTGTGCTGGGAGAAGGATCTGTTTGCACTCACATCTGATTTTTTGAAGGAAAGCAACCATGCAATTCACACAGTTCATTTTGTGAATTACTGGTCTGTTTAGTGTGAATTCTGTAATCCCCTTTGAAGATGGATTTGGTTCATTTTGGAATTAGTTTAGTAGGATCTTGGAATTAGTAAAAGCAAGTCTGTTGATACACTACATTGGCAGCAATCCAGCTGCTACCCAGCACTGCTTGGCCTTACCACAGGGTCATTCAGTCAGTTTGTCATTATGTCTGGTAGTCTTTGAGATGATTTCCAGTTAATGTGTCTCTCTTTAAAAGCTAGTCCTTAGCCATGGTGAGTGCCTTTGCAGTTACATGTTCCTTGAGCTGAATTGCCATGCATTTCAATTAAGGTAGGTTTTAAGCTACAATGAATCATCCTGTGTACCAGTTCTGGATTTTCTTGTTATCTGGGGAAATCAGCTTGTGCTGTCTTATCTGAAAAATCAGGCCTGAACCTGAGATTTAAAGGAGCTCCTGGGGCAATGGGCAGAAAACACATGGCTGGGGATGCTAGAGGAGGCCCATGAGAGCAATGAAGAGCTATGGGTGCAACATGTTTCTTGGGGCAACATGGGCAGGATTTTTATTTCCTCCCAGTAATCATCATGGAAATCCAGTCCTAAGTTCCCCTGTTTAACCGCAACAAAAAAATCTAAGTATGTGCTTATGTCATGAAGTGCTTTGAGTCTTTTGAATTTTTGGTCAGCTTTGATTCAGTCATCATCTTTGTTTGTTTGTTTGTTTTGCCTCAGAGTAAAGACAAAACAGTTTTCTTTTTTGCGATTGAGGATGAATACAAGCCAATTGGATTCATCTGTGTCCCTGGGCCTGTACAGGCATTACAGTGGTCTCCACCTTCTCATGTGAGTAATGCATGTTTGTTTTCTTTCCTTCCCTGCCGTGTTAAAATATCATTTTGAAAAGAACTTCCAGTGAAAATGGATGAAGATCCATGACTCTAGCCCTGTTCTCTATAAACAACACAAACAATGTTTTGCTACTTTATTCTTCATGTTGCTTCAGCATGACAGATTCTGACAGGTTCTGTGTAGCTGCATCTCTGGTTCAGTCACTATGGACATATTTTGGGTTTTGGATAATGAAAACCACAAGATTTTGGTTTGCTTTTTGAGCCCTTGACTTGAAGAAAATCTCATTCCTTAGCTTTTGGAAGGTCTTACTCCCTTTGACAAAAAAGTTATTTGGGCATTACTGCCTACGACTCTTGCCCGTATTACAACAGGCTTTTGCAAAGCATTTTGACCACATTAAGCAAGATTTTGGGTGCTTCTTGAAATTCACATTCTGTGTTTGAAATATGTCAGGATATATCGAAATAGATTCTTGCTAATATTTAAAAGTGTTCTAGTGTTAGGGTAACATCTGACATTTTGTTTGCTCCAGTATCCTTATTTAGAGGAGAGACTATTCATTATATTTAGATGCTGACAAGATACATTTTACAGGTGCATAGTGGCAAAGTGTTGGTATTTTCACTTTTTAATTGGAACTGCTAAAGACCGTGCTGGCAAAAGAAGTCTTGCTGGTGTGAATTCTGTCTTGCTGCAGAAACAACAGATCTTGATCTGACAGTTGTATTTTGAGTCCTTTCCTTGAAGACAAGGTACTCCCCCTTACTAAAAAGCACCCACTGTGTCTTGGATATGTTAGATTCTGCCTGAGTAATTTTGTCTACCAGTATCTGGCCTCCATTGCTAGATGGGAACACTTGCTTAACACGGTGCCAGCATCTGAGTGTCACACTACTTCTTTTCTTCTTGTTTTAGAGAAGCACTTTGGTGATTAAATACATTACATTTAATGCATGTATTTTTAAACTGAGATCCTATAGACACAGGAACCATATAATTCCTAGTTAGGGTTTCCATAGCAACTCTAATATGCCCTCTTTGCACATTTTTAGTGATGGGTCACATAAAATAAGCCTCTTGCTTTTCTTCAGATAGCTTATGAAAACTTAAACTAAATACTGACTTGTCTTTTAAAATCTCAAAACACTGAATAATTATTACCCTCACCTCATCTATTCTTCCTAACTTTGCATTTTAAAGGACTTGTTAGGTACCAGCAAAAAATAAACAAACTGAAACGTAAGTAGCATTTGTCAAGACTCTGAGCGAAGTCTTGATGATACAAACGATTTATTAGTATGGAAATAGAAGAAATTATCAACCCCAAGCCTCCTAACTCTTGGGTCAAAGCTGTCTTTTAATTTAACCAAATTTCCAAAATATCATCATCCTGCTTTCAAGCTAAGCAGCATCAGAATTACAGCTAGTTTGGACACAGCAAGGATTTCTTCAATTCCTTAGCTTTGCCTAGCATAAAAGAAGCTGTGGATTGATTTCTGATGTCCATTTAAAAGTGTCCATTGAAATAAGAGCACAGGTAAGTGTGGCTGGAGTTTGGCTTTGTGCCTGTGCATGTGCTGACTAACTTTTCCTCCCATTTGTCTCAGTTCCATTTATGCATCTGCCCTATATTTGTACTCTTTGTGTTTTTATACAGGACAAGAGCACGCTGCTTATCCTTTGTGAGAATGGCTTTGCTGTCCAGGTTCCTGCCCCTCTCCTTGGGAAGCAGGATACAGTGACCACCTATCACATAAAAAATCTGCCAACAGAGTACTTCCATTTTTATAGTATTAAATCCCAAATCAAGGTAAAAACCTCTCCTGTGGCAGAATTTCATCTTCTTCATTGTGCCAGGTGACAGAACTACCCAAAAGAGTTTCCAGTCCCTATTTCATCACAGGGATTTTGCTAAGCTCCTTGAAAGGGAATGCCAGGTAGAAGCCATTTGTGGCTTGAAATTACAAGTTGGTTTTGTTTTATTCAAATAGAACCTACATGACACTGAAAGCATGATGTGAATTTTGATTATAATTAGAAGACAGCGTTAGAGAAAGGGAAAGGTAATATTAGTGCATTCGTTCTCAAAATATTTTAATTTTGGTAATTTTCACAAAAAAAATATTTCTTGTGGTTGATGTTGGCTCTATAGGAAATTCCTTTGAACAGTTATAAAACCCCCATGTAGTCCCCTTGAGGCAAACATGAAACATCTCTTTTTTTAGCAGTATTTCTGCTTTTTAAAAATGTTTTAAATTTAAAGGTGTGTGTTTCATTTCTGAATGACTTAGTATTTAAAAAGAATATGTGGGGCCAAAGGAAAAGAGTTGTGCCAACTCACAGCTATAGTTAATTTTGTGAAACTAAAAAGCACGCTGATGTTACGCTCAGGAGGAGAACTCCAGTGCATAAGCTCTCAGTTCCACATTCAATCCACCACAATCCAACAGCCTCTCTGGTTCTGTTGTTAACCTGTGATTTCTCTGCCTTCTCTGTTAACTGCTCCTGTATTACTGAACGTCAGGCAAAGCTTCATTTCATGTTATAACTTGGAGGAAGTCAGCATTCAGGAGAAAGATCTCTAGGTGTTTTTTCACAGCAATATCCATAAGAATGATCACAAAGCATGCATATGAAAGGAAAGATTAAAAGAATGTGTGTAGAGTTTTGTTGGTTTTCTTTTTTGTTTGTTTGTTTGTTGGTTGGTTTTGTTTTGTTTTTTTTTTAGTCAAATGAGAAGAATAATGTTGAGAAACACTCTAAATCACTAAAAATAAAAAATGTTTCTACAGAGAGAAATAATATTAATTGCTCTCTTTTTCCCCAGGAAATAGATCAATAATTAATAAGTTACAACAAGGACATTTTAATGCAAGGAAAGATTTCTCACAGTAAGGGTGGTGAAGCACTAAAATAGTTTTTATAGTCTGTAGAGTTCCTAGAACAGGAGATTTTTAAAAGGTAAATCAGACAGACATCTACTGATAATATTTAAGGGTTTGCTGATTCAGCTATCTAGTATCTTCTTAGATATTTTAGAGAATGTTTGATACTTGTTTATGCTACAGTAGGCTTGAATGGAAGGGAGTTTTAAAGGTTTGATAAATCTTTCCTTCATTGTTCAGAAGAAGTAAAGCCCATTACAGCTTCTCTCTTTTGCTCTATACCAATGATGCACTAGAACTTGTTTGAGTTCAGCTTTCCAGTGCTTTTCTTTCTCCAGGGCAGGCAGGGGACAGGACTTAGGATTTCTGCAGGAGTAAGCATAATGGTGAAGATTTGGAATAATCTCTCTGAGGAAATGTTGAAGTCTGCTTGTCATTCGGAATTATTTCTGTTTCAAAGGACCAAGAGTAAAGAGGAGGGAAATGGGGGCATTTCACTGGAGAGTCCCATGAAGTCTGGTTGATCTCTGCTTAGTTGACAGGAAAGAGATTTCTGTAGATACTCTGTATGTACAATGCCAGGACCACCTTGGATTTCCTTTATGAGACTCCTTCAGTCAGTGATGTGTGGAGTGCCTTGGTTTCATGTCTCAGTGTCTCTCTGCTTGTTGTAATAGCTGGCAGAGGAGATTGCACGGAGAGAGAAAGAAAAGCAGGAGAAGGAGAAAGCAAGGCTTGAATGGATAAAGCAGCAAAAGGAGATGGGACTTGAGATAGAAGAAACTAAAGAGGAAGAACTTGAAGAAGAACCATTGCCACCTGTCTACGTACCAGAGGAGCCCAGTCCCATCCTTTGTGGCTTTTATTCAACACCAGGAAAATTTTGGCTTTCCTTGGTAAATCAGTTTTTACTTCATGTTGATGGGATTGCATGATGTGACAACCTTTCCCTTTGAAACCTGCCATCCCTAGGATGTCAAATTCCTTTCATCCTTGACAATTTCAGTGGTTTTTGTGAAGGAAACCAGTAGTGTCACTCCAATTCAGATTGTTTGGTAGATTTCCTATAGATACCCCTCTTGGTGGTGCCTGAATGGGCACAAAGACTGAGCTGTTCCCTCACAAGCAGAAGGTAGAATTTTAACATAGTGGTAGAATGGCTTGTAATGCCAGTGGTCGTAACAGACTTCTGTTTGTGGATAAATAGGATCTCTAGGATGTTTGGAAGTAAAATTTTCTAACCTATCATAGATCCTTAAGAAAGGAAGAATTATTCTGAAGTCTGCATTTACCTGGTCAGCTGCTTCAGTTTTCTTTTGTCACCATTTCTTTATGGTCCTTCTCTTCTTCAGGGTGGGTATGACTCAGGGTTTCTGTATCACTGCAAATTCTCACATGATGATGAAGAAGACCCTGAGAAGAGGAAAGATGAACCCTTTGAAGTGATTCCTATGAAGGACACCAACGACAATCCCATTCACCAAATCTCCTTCTGGTAAAACACTATAATGTAACAAATAGCTCTGGGATAAAGCTTGATGAAATTGACCTTGGAAGGGAGGAGTGTATGCTCCTTTGTCCCTTTTCAATTGTGGCTCAACTCTAGTATACAGGAATTCTCTCTGGTTTTCCTGGCACTGAGTTTCACCTAAAATTCCTCATGGACATAGCTGGGCCATGTGTCTGACAGAATAATTTAAAAAGACCTTCAAAGATGAAAAAGTCTGATTTCTAAGTAAGTACTGATTAGGACTTAACCACCCTAGATTGTAGAACTCCAGGAGAATCCTTAGAAGTCCCTGCATATAGTGATCACCAGAACAGCAGTTCTTTATCATAGTTAACAAAGAGAATTAGACCAACATGGAGAGGTCAGTCTATCCCTCTTGTGCTAAGAATATAGGCTTCTTGGGACGTTCTGTGATCTGTATGAATGAAAAGGGTGGATTCTTTTCAGACTCCCAGTATTGGGTTCCCTGTAAGAGTAGGCATGTTCTGCATCAAAAGGAGGCAGGTTTAATTCAGGCTTTAATCTACTGCTGGTTGCACTCACCACCATCTGTGCTAAATGGGGAGCAGGGAGAAAAAACTGCTTTCCTAGCATTTGACTTGGTGTCTGCCACAATGTCCAACTCAGGGCTGAGATAGTTCTGTGATACCTCACAAGTGCTGGAATGTTCCTGAGTAGCCAGTTAGCTGAAAAACATTTTGTGGTAGAATCACACATACTTTAAATGGTCCAAATATTTTGCTCACAGCTTCCAAACTTGGGAAAGTGACTTCTATTAAGCTAGATTAGCTCTTTTCATATTTTGAGCTTGCTTGTTAGAAGTTGCTGCTGTTACTGTTTCTTGTTGTTTATTTAACAGTACCAGCAGCCACCTGATGTTCTGTGGGATGCAGGATGGCTCACTGCGTGCTTATCCTCTCAATGGTGAAGACCTCTCAGTGGATACCCTGAAGGACTACTGGTACCTGAATGTACATGACAATGATTATGGGCAGATCCGGGGCATCTGTTGTAGTCATGATGATCGGTGTCTGATTACCTGTGGTGGAGATGGAAACATTTTTACATTCGACATCTGGTCAGAGGAAGAGCTTCCAGAAGAGCGTCCCGAAGAGCTTCCCAAAGAGCCAAAAGTCATAATCCCCCCTCCTAGGGTAAGTTGGTACCCTCTTTCACTGAATTCGGCCTATTTGGTATGAAACCACCCAGATGGGCAAACATAGGATAATTTTTCCTTAAAGATCTTTCATAGCAAAAGCTGAAGTTTCCCAAACAATTTAGAACAGCTCTTGCAAAATGTTTGCTAAGAAATGGGCTCTGTGACTGCACTGTTCCTTCTCAGCATTTTGTGGTTTTCTCTAAATAAACATAGTATGTGTTGTTCATATTGTTTTCCCACTCAAAGGTGTAGTCATGCATATTCTTAGAAGGTTTCAAAGAATTGCAAGGACTTCTCATACTTCATACCTTTCTTGGGTTTAATTCCAGTGAAGTATGGTTCTGCTCTGGATGGGCATTCTAGCAATACTATTGGAGAATACCAAATGTGTAGTTTCTCCATACATCTAGTACCATTAATCTAAAATTCACAATGGATTTTTTACATTTGCAAAATAGCACAACAGGGTGCTGATCCTGTTGCTCTTTCACTCTTGGGCAGCGTTAGTAGTAATGAATTTACAGGTGTCCTGTACTCACTGTAGAGCTGATCACCTCTAGCACGTTTGAACAGATGACACTGGAACTCAGAAACAGTTCTATTGACAATGCACAAGAAGAGGGATGTCAACTCCTCCACTAAAAATGTTCAGACTTTATTGAATTTTTAAAAAGTCTTAAGGGTGTCTGAATTAATTAAATATAACTTGAAAGAAGCAGCGAGAGCTGTTGAGTAAAGAAGTGCCATCATGCACAATAAATATTACAGTAGACATACATTCAGTAGAGCTTAAAAATCTTGAAAGTGTCAACATAAATCAAACTTTTAAATATATTTTAATACTGGTTGGTAACTACATTTTGAAGGATGCTGGACAACAGAGACAGGAAATTGTGATTTTGGTCATTTAGCTAAATTGTTCATGACTAGTTGGAATTCTTTACCAGTATGACAAGAATATATAGCACTGAGAATAGAGTCAGAGTTATTTTCTATAAGTGAATGATTAGAACCTTTGATATCAGAGCCTTGCTAGCTCCAGCATTACAATAAGTGATTAATATATGATTATAAAGCATGTATACAGATTTATAGTTTTGAATATGTAAGTAGCTCTATATAAAGACCTTTATGGTCAGTTCTATTGTTCGGGCTAACAACATTGCTTAATGACCATCCTAACAGAATTTTTCCCTTTTCAAAATATATCTTCATTAAGTATCTATTCTAGTTTTAAGTCATGTGGAAGATTTTAAAAATTCTATCTTCATTAAACTTAATGAGATTCTTAGAGAATCAAATACAAATCCTCTGAAACTAATTGAGTTAAATTACAGATCAATTAAGTACAACTAAATTGTTGGATGATAGTTCCCCCTCTTTTTTTAGAGCATGATTGCCTAGGGAAATGAGGCTTGTGCTACTGCAATGTCCATCCATCTGTCATTTTCACAGCTAATAATTGTGAATCCGTTATGCAGCCAGGAGAAGCCAACCAGATTAATTACACATATAACTTGGAATTAGCCCAGGACATACAGACTCTTGTCAATGTGGCAGTGAGGGGAGACAAGAGAATTGGGTCTGGGGGGTAGAGAACCAAAGATGTTATGGGACAGAGTGAAGTTAGGACAAGCAATGATGTAATCATTTATGCCAGTGGGAGGTTATAGGATTTGTATTCTCTGTCCCTAAGAACTGTGTTTCATTAGTTCTTTTACATATAAACCAGCTTCATTGCTTTATCTGCTTGAAACATTGCAACCTGATATTTAAGGCCCAGATAATAATATTTTCAAAAGATTTCTTTCGGATTTTTAAGAGATGGTGGGAGCTCTGTCTTAGTGTTTATAAAAGCTTTATTGTCTGTTGAAACTATAACTGCTTGTATAAAGACAAGACAATATTTTTATTCCAGCGTGGTCTTGAGAAGGAGAAGGCTACTGAAGACATAAAGGATCCTGATGCCTACACGTAAGAGATGCTTAGATAATGATGGAAGAGATTTTCAACTGTTGGTAGCTCTTTCCTCAGCCCATGTATTTCTTTTTGCCTACAAAGAGGAGGGAGAAGTTGACCACCCTGAATTTGGGTCATCTCTTTGTTAAACACACAGTTTTTTCATCCTTTCCCTCCATTTCATCTACTTTTCTCTAACAGTAATTCAAATATTGTACTATGAGACACTTAACTTCAGACTACAGAGACAACAAAAGGTCAAAGTCCTTTGATCTTAGGAATGTACAAATATACAGGAAGATGATTCCTTTCTAAGTTTCCTTAAGAACCATTGAGTTCACTGAGAATTTAAGACTGTCAAGGAAATCTGAAAGGTCATGTAAATTGTAGTCTTTCCTCTCTTGCATTGAGATAATACCATTTCCTTTTTACACATTTTCAGTATTGAGGAATACAAGCAGAAAAAGGAGTTTGAACGGAAAATGGAGGAAGCTGAAGAAAAGAAAAATAAGAAAAGAGAGGAGTTAAGTGCACTGAGACATGACTTTGTTTTTCTCCTTCAAAAGAATCAGGAGTTGCCCAAGCACATGCAGTTGCACAGAGAGGTACACCTGGCTTTTATGAGGGTCATTTACCTTTAGAGGTACCTTCTTCTAAAATGTTGCTACATATCATGTTAGGGCCAAAGATGTCCAATACTTTGGATTAAGGTAGTTTTAGGAATATATAAATTGCTGGGACGGCTGAATCACAGCTGATGATTTGTGCCAATTAAGAAGCACAGGAGAAAAATGTGGTTCTCTGTGGAGATAGCTTCTGAAATAAAGGATAGTGTTGATGTGCATGAAACTATGGCACCTAGGTAAAAATATTTATTATCAAGACCTAGTAGCCAAAATAATGTGATGCTGGGTTTTCCATCTTCCTGCAGGAGTTTGAGATGGACCGTAGGATCTTTGAGGAGCTGGATAGGCAGAGACTACAGAGAATCCAGTTAGTGCAAAAGGAGCTGGCTTGGGAGCATGAGAAACAATTGATTGGACTGCAGAAACTACAAACACAGTAATTACCACTTTTCTTCTACTTCTCTCCCTGACCTTCCATGGGGCTTATTGTCAATGAAGTTATACTTCCCCCAAGGGCAAAGATTGTGATTTTTTTTTCTCTCTCTCTCTCTCTCATATAATCAATATTTCATCTGTTCTGTTATGATTCAGTTCTTATTTTACTTGGAACATACACGAGAGTATATGTTCATATTTATGTGTAATTACTTCTACTGAATCTTTGGTAAAAATGGAGATAGTCAAATGAAGGAAATTACTTAATTCTGATTCACTTCTATATGAAGAAAGCTGGTTGAGACTGTTTGCCTGGGGTTTTGCCAGTATGTTCAGTAAGAACCAAGAACTCTTAAACGCTGTAAAACAACCTGTGAGATGGACGCCTGATTTTAAGACATGTTGCATGTCTGTCAGATATTTTAGTGTCATTGCTAACAAAATGTTCTCTATGCAATTTGAAGTTATGAAACAAACTTTCTCAAGAACACAAGTTTAAGCATGAGGTGCATTTTGAGTTGGTTTTCATAGATCTAGGTAAGAACAAAAGATGAATTAATAAAATAAATACACAATAACAAAAACACCTTAGGTACACAAAGTATGTGACTGGGAAGAAGGCTTGAATAAGCATGTTTTTAATTAGTCCTTAATGGAAAAGGAAAGTTATTCTCATGAAGAACCTGGTGTAAGTTTCAATATTGGGAAAGGTCTTAATGTGTTTATTCTTGAGCATCTCCATTCCTAGATTGGATAAAAGTCGATAGATAGTGTCAGATGTCATCATGCTGTGCAATTACTTACTGACTTGTGGATTTACATGTAATGATTGCATGTACAATAAGTAAACTACACTATTCATTCCCTTTTGGTCAAGGGAAAATGATATGTTGTGCCCACTGACATCAGACAGTTTTGTCTAATTTGGTATTCCAGGTTTCGGGACTCTCTGGAATTTACTCTCATTGTTCATGCTATTCAAAGCAATTATCAGATTTCCACCTACAGCCTTCTAACAATATCTGAGAAATACGCCCCAGATAAGAAACACGGGGACAGCAAGTGGGAAGTACTTAAAGAGAAGTGGACAGCACTTAAACACGCAGAACGAGCAGAAGAAATGGAGATTCCCAGAGAGACAAGCTCTGTGCGTAGAGGTAATGATAACCATTTAAATCTTTCAGTAACAGGGTTTCTGTCTTTCATCTCAGTTTGTTTTCCTGAGTCCAAGATAAAGAAATACACATGTAAATGCAGGTAAAGAAATACAGCTGTGGTGTGTTTTTTTAGTACCTACATACAAAGTAACACTCATACATAGTTCTCCATGTTTAGGTCAATGCCAGCAATTGTCTGTCAGCCCCATGGGTAGAATGTGACTAAAAGTCAAGTCAAAGACCCTGAATATTTTCAGAACATCCACTACAACAGAACTATCCTGATTTGCATCAGCTCTACAGAAGCTGTCTGAGGGAATTCCCAGTAGCTGGGACTGCAATGTGCTGCGTGGTATTTACATCGTCACATGGTTATTTTTTGTTTCAGAAAGTATAGTTTTTGAGAATGAGGCTGAAAATCTGGAGACACCAGAGGACCGAAAGCCAACCACGCGTTATATAGAAAGCAAACATGAGAAAATCAGAAGAATTGTTGAGAAATATGATGCACTGAAAGCCAAGATCATGAAGAGGAGGGCAGAGTGGCATGAATTGTGAGTCTTGAACTGGACTCTGTTTCCTTTTAGTTCTGCTTCTTGTCTGAGGTCAAGTAATGCTATTTAGCTGCCCTATGGCACTATAATCTCTCTGCTTAGGTTTTTATATTCTTAAGGGTTGTAATTAAAACAGATGAATTTTCATGTATCTCTCAATCTCAAGAGAGCATTAGAATATATTTAGTTTCTATGGTTCATCTAAAATATTATCAAATGTTAATTTAGCTAAGTAGCTACATTTTCAGATAGGGAGTAAAATGTATCTAAATTGATGATGACTGAGAGGCATCTATGCCATTACAGTCAACTCTTAGTGAATCCTGCCAGCACCACAGGGAGCAGACACTGTAACAGCAGGGTTAGGTCAGCAGTGTTGGCATCTCAGCCATTATGTGAGTGTTTGTGATATGCCTTCATGCTCCATGCTGGTCTTTATCTTGAGAGGCAAGGAAGGGGGACAAGACATCTTCCACAGAATCATAGAATATCCTGAGTTGGAAGGGACCCACGAGGATCATTGACGTTCAACTCCTGTCCCTGCACATAGCAGCCTCAAGAGTCACACCCTGTGTCTGAGAGTGTTGTCCAAATGCTTCTTGAACTCTGTCAGGCTTGGTGCTGTGACCGCTTCTCCGGGGAGCTGTTCCAGTGCCCAACCACCCTCTGGGTGGAGAACCTTTTCCAAATATCTAACCTAAGTTATATCTTTGAATAATCTCTTTTTCAAGGCCGGATTAGATTGGGCTTTGAGTGACCCGGTCTAGTGGAAGGTGCCCCTGTCCATGGCAGGGGCATTGGAATGAGATGGTCTTTAAGGTCCCTTCTAACCCAAACCATTCTGTGCTCATGGAAGTACATAAGTTTTTCCTTAGGAGATGAATGACAGGGAGTGGGACCAATGTAGAGTCAGAACACAAAGCTTTTAAGGTTATTGAGTGTTTAACGGTGTAGAGTAGGTATTGTGTGCTACAGGCTGGTAGATTGTTGATTTGCATCTCCCTGAAATTGATAGTGGCATGTACTCACTTAACACAGAACTCAGACTGAGTGTGAAGGTTTAAACTTTCCCATGGCAGAGCTGTGTTTTAAAAGTTCTTAGGGGAAAAAAAATCTGGGACTTTTATTTAAATGCACAAGGATATTCTTTCCAAAGTAGCCATTCTTTTCTGAAAGAGGTGTATCGCTCTTTCACCTCCCAAACTTTGCTGCACAAGTCAGAGGGTATGAAATGAGAGTTTGTTTGAACTGTCTTAAAGTTCAGCTTTATTTTGTACCTACCAGATACAAAAGCAAACCTAGAGATAACTATGAGAGTTCCGAAGATGCTGAGGAGATCAAAGAAGAACGGGCGAATATAGGATGTTACAGGCTGAAGACTGCCACGAACTACACCCTCACTGAACACGAGCGAATGAACACTGAGAAGAAGATGATGCAGCTTGCATCCCTGGAAGAGTTGGTATATAAAACTGTGTATATTGCCCTATTTTTTGGGGGAAGTGAGGATGGTGTGTTAATCACTGAAGAAATTTTTTGAAAGGAATTCAAAGTGAGTGTGGGAATAGGCAAACAATAGTTTGATGTTTTAAGTAAGTTTTAGTTACAAATCAGCCCTTCTCTTGTGAACTGTCTTGTGCTTCACCAAACCCAAACCTGAATCAATCCAGAGTGGCTCTTTATAAATGAGAAAGAGAATTTACCTTTACTAGTACTTCAGCAGGAACACTTGTCTTTTTGAATTATAAGAAAGTCTTATGAGCTAGTAAAACACTGAGCAAAATAACCCCTGCCATGAAATACCTTTACAAACACAGGGATGTGAGCAAGTGTTCTAGTGTGGCCTCTGTATTTGCACTTTGGCAATCACTGCTTCTGGAGTTTGAATCTTGCTGAGAAACCAGATCTTTTGGAGCCACCTTGCTGTGGTAGGACTCCTACAGCTACCATACATCTTTTAACCACAAAGACATAATAAGTTCAAATGTTGTGCAGTATCTTTGTTGCTTTCCATGTGACTTCTTTCCCCCCATCCTTCTCCTAGGAATGTTTTTTCACTGTATTTGGCTGGGATGCAAAAGAGTGACACTGGATAACTTTGACAGCAAGGTCTAAGCATTACAGAAGCAATGCTACAGTCTCAGGGGATTTGTTGGATCATTTTAGTCTCATGCTTGAGCTTCAGCACTTCACTGTAGTGCTGATGCTACCAGATATTCAGTGATTAACCTAACTCATTAGGACAAACAAAGGGAATAGTTCCTGTCATAAATTTTGAGTTTATACAGATGAGGAATTCCAGTTGCTTCAGGTGGGTGGTGTGTTATTTTCTTTTATAAAGATCAGAGAAGTTTCTGCCAAGTATATTAATGATAGATCACATTCAATTATTACTTCATGTAAAAAGAGTCAACTAATACAGTGTCCCCTTATCACAGAATGATAAATAATCCTAATGTTAGCCTTCTTGTGTTGGGGAAGACTACTTCCTCTTTTGGAGAATCCTACTAAAATTGTTTTTTCTTTGCAGATCCGTAAGATGAAAATTAATATGAACAAAGAGATTGTGTCTTTGCGAGATCTCAAGGTTTCTATTATTGATGAAATCAAGGGTTTAGTGAAGGAACTGAAATCCATACAGGCAAGCTTAGATTTATCAGAACATCTCCCTATTCCCCCAATCCCTCAGTTACACCCAGATGAGGTTCCTGAAAAAGTAATAGAGTACAACAGTGACGTCCTCCTAAAGTTCAAAGAGGAGCAGGAGGCCACGGCAAAGCTCAAGGAACCACTGGAAGGGTGTCCCTCATCTCGTGCATTTAGGCACGTGTTTCTCCAAACTCCTCCAGTGGAAGAGGGTGATCCCGTGGCACAGGCTGGAGATGCATCAGCTGTGGTCACAGAGGAGCAGAAGGCTTTTGAGATGGAGAAAGCAGAGCCCACAGAAATGGAACTGGAAATTTTAAAGAGGGAGAAGATAAAAAACCTATACTTGCAGGAGACCTTGATTAAAAAGGTAGGAAATTAAAGTTATTTTTGTCAGATTGAAAAATCCTACTGGATCATAAATGAATCCAAAACCCCTTCTGTCTCAGGACTGCAGCTACTCTTGCCTTTCTGCAGTTCAGGAAAATGCTAACTGCTGCAAATTTACAGTGTAAATCAGTATAAATCCATAACTATGACCCGTGTTCTGGCTATTATCACTTGAAAAACAGATCTTAGATTTCTTATTGATCATTCCATGAAACTATGATCTTAGTGGCCAAAAAAAAAAAAAAAAGACAAGTAAAATGTTAGACGTAACCTGAAAAATTACAGAGTTAAAAAAGGAACACCACTACAACTTTGTAGATTCGTGATGATGATCTCAGCTATTAAACAACTGTAGTCTCAACTTTTTGGTCTCAAAATTACTTTGTAGGATTAGAAAAGGTACAAAAGAGAGTAACCAAAACTCTTAGTCATGGAAAAGATTCTTTAAAAGGTGCAGCTAAGTGGATAGAGTATCTCTGGCCTGCAAAAAAGGCAACTGAAATAGTTGTAGAGATGTGATAAAATTCTGAATAGGATAGAAGGGGAGAATGGGAATAATATCTTAAAAGAAGGAGAGATATTGAATGAAATAGTCACGTAGAAAGCTTGAAGCATGCAAATGAAAATAGTTTTCCTATCCAACAACAGCTAAGCTTTGGAACTCAGTGCAAGGATGTGGGGGAAGCTATAATTTGATAAAGTCTGGAAGAAAAATCCACTCAAAGCTGTCGAACACAAGCATGCTGCTTCAAGCTCAGGATGCCCCTAAGTCAGAGTTTAGGAGGGTACAGAGATCAGCATACCAGAGCTGTGCCACTGTTCACTTGTTTGCTCCATTTCTTAGCACCTTTTCTGTATTTTCTGCTACTGGCCCTTGATTCTTTGGTCTGCCTCAAAGCAGACACCCTTGTGTTTGTGTGTATGAAGGCTTTTAGGGAATACCCAAATTCTACTGTGAACATCACATATCTATAAGTTAATGTTAGCAGCTGCTAGTACTGATTTAGCTGTGAATGTCTAAGGGAAGAGCTGGCAGCTATTTCGAAAGAAGTCTGTCAAGGCAGAAGAGTTATTTATCGCTGCATCTGGGATTGTTACATAACCTACTGTAAACAACAGACTACTTTAAAACATTCTCTGAAGAGTAAAATACTTCAGGGATGGAGGGGATGCAGTGAAAGATGCCTGTGAAGCCCTGGTGATTCTTTTACTGTTGTGCTGAGAACAAAGACACATTTGGGATTAACTTTGTCTTTCTAAGTGCTTCAGTACTCTCTAGGAAATAGCAGGTCTGAGTTGTTGATTTGGCAGAGAGAATTTTCCCCTTCTGCTCCTTCCTCTAGCTTTACATGTTTAACTGCACTGGTAATACTTTTTCTGTTCCTGATTCAACTCTCCTGTGCTCCAGATCAACACACTGGTGATCACCTTCGATGCTGAACTTCGCCTTTTGCGGCACAAGAAACTGAAGATGGACAGGCAGATGAAAAGTGCTGATCTGCGCTGCATCACATGCTGTGATGAGCTGATTATCCTGAAGAAACTTGAGGTACATGAGAACCTTCTTGAGGAGCAAATTTGTGCCCTCATCAGTGAACAGGAGGACATACAAGTAAGTAGGCCATGTGTACCATTCGTTTAAATTTAACAGTACCATTAATGCATGGCTTGAAACAAAAGCAAACCATAAAGTAAATGGTGGCATCCCTTGGCTTTGTTTTGGCACTGATCCAGTGACTAATGCTAAATTTTGAAAAACAAGAAACTCTTGATGATCAGCCTACTAGGATGGTCACTTCTAACTTCCAATACTTAATTTTTTAATAACCTTAACATCTGTATTTTGGTAGTTCCTTTATGATGTGGCGTAAGTGACTAATCACATACTTTAAGAACATACTCCTAGGTGATGCTTGACTGAACCATGGGTTTAAAGAGAGAAAGTCAAGTTTTGCATTTCCACATCTTCACAGATGCATCCTATATACATACACATGGGTTGTATCTTTTAACTGAAGTAGTTTTTTGTTTGTTTAGTCAAAATTGAAGAGCTACCTTGCACAAATGGAGGATAGAAAGTGTGAGATTTTAATGCTTCAGGAACGTGAGAAAGCTCTTTATGCCAGCTTCGAAGCATCCCTTGGAGAAAACAATGAATTTGCTGATTTTCTGACCGATATTTTGAAGAAGGAAGTTGAGTTTGTGGGAAAAAAAGAAGTAGGAAGAGAAGCAGGTTGGAGATTTTGTTCTTTTTGCTTTATGGATTTGTTACACATATTTCCATGTGGTCAAGTACATGTCTCTCAGTCTAGCTGGAGCCCTGAGTACACACAACACTCCAGTCAGTTCAAAACCCCATAGATCAGACCCACCCAGATTTGTTTACAGACTGACAATGTGTTCTGTGGCAGTCATCTTGAATGATAACAATGATGTAATCCAGTTTCTAACATGACTGCAGTTGGTCTGATAAGAGCTCCTGAAATTTACATCCTGTAAATCAATACTCAGGACTGATAACTGGCAAGAGGAAGAGGCACAGCCTTAAATAGGTTCTTCCTATGCTGTACCAATGGGAACTATGGATAAGTGATTAGTCTGCCACATTCGTGACATTCTGCTCTAATCTGTCCACTGACTGATGAGAGATCATAAACCTAACCTGCAATCATCTATTAGTCACAGGACTAAACATATTATGAAAGGATTTAATTTCTTAGTGACTCAGTTTTAAGATGTTAAATCTAGGCAGTCTTACTGAGCTAGAATGCTTGTGCTCTCTCTGACTTAGCTTTTGATTTCAAGTGGGACATTGATTAGCAAAAAGTGCAGACAATGGTGATGCTTTTAAGACAGATTTGTGTTTCCATATTCTGCTAGGTTGATTAATCTCTGTAGTAGAATGGTAAACCCACACTGTTTAAATTCCTAGCACATATAAAGAGAGGAAATATTGAAGTAAGTCCCAAAAATGTGGGCTGCACCTGTGCCTTTTACAATACTAGGTGATCTCTCTCTCTCTCTTTTTTCTCTCCTATTTTTTCTTTTTTCCTTTCTGTGAAAACATAACATCAGATCAATGCAATAAGGTGCCTGGATTCAAATATTACCAGAATGATCTTTCATGGGTTACTGGGCTTGTGTTCACCAGCACATGGGCATCATGCATAGCTGGTGGGTAGTTGGTGGGTCTGGAGTATTTTGCAAGCCAGCCTGTCTGTTTCTTTCAGAGAAAGAAAATGAGAACAAAAAGGAGGATGGTGAAAAGCCTGACTTAAAGACTGATGAAGAAAATTGTGGATCTGAAGATGCAGCCTTTGATGGCTCTGGTTGCCCAGAAGGTACCTAAGCTGTTATTTCCTTGTGTTAACTAGTCCTTTAGCTTTAGGGGCAATAGTATGTGTTTGAAAAGAAAACACAGAATTTTTAATTATTCACTGTATGTTAAGCCATGAAGGGCTGCAATGTGTGTACCCCTCCTGAGTGCAGCATTTTTCCCCAGGAAACTTTGGTCAAGATAATAAAACCTCTGGTAGTGTAGACTACCCTAATTAAAAAAGTTTGGAAAAATAAAACTTAGGTAAGCACTAAGAATTACTTATTTTGTGTAAAGAAGCATTCACCATTTCATGGCTGTTTTCTGGAGAGAAAAGGCTCCTCTTTGGAGTGGAGCAGTGGCAAGGCTGTAGCTGCTCTCTGGAAAGCAGCTGCCTGGCCTGGCTGGATTCCTCCCAGTTCAGGGAAGTTCTGAAGGAGGAGGATCCTCATGCTGTTAATTGAAGCTCTTTGTTACCACCTCGTGGATTTATGCAGCAACTGCCTGTTGCTAGGCTGCTCTGAAAAGTTAGGAGCTTTACTTTGCAAAATCCTCTTCATTTGTGCATTCAAAAAAGGCAGGCAACCTCTCTCCCTCCTTTTCTTTTGTTAGAGTTTAGCTAATTTAGAATGTTGTTTGTAAAAAAAAAAAATCTTTGAGTGATATGTCAATGACAGTGTAACAGCACTGCTTCATTTTCAAGTTCGAACTTACCAACAATTCACCTTCCATTTTTTAAAAAAAATTGGATTTTAATATCATTTTCACAAATTGAATTTTTTATTAACTCCTCATTCATCTCATTTGTCAATGGAATGTTGGGAAGAAATAAAGATTTTTACTTCTTATTCAAAAAGTCCAAATTGCTAATTTAATAGGGAAATTATATGTTGCATTAGCCTCTTCATATTTTAATCTTTATGTGTAATTTTCTTTGCCTTTATTGAACTCTCTTTTTTCTTATTATGCCTGATGATTTGGGCATAATTATGCACTTGTTTAGCATTACTGAAATCACAGTATTAGACAGAAATTCACAGATCTTCCTTACCATAACACAGGTTCTATGAAATACAGCTTTGTTTACAAATAGAGCTATAAATGATCCCTAGAGCAAGTTCATAATTTCTAGTGAAGGGTGTTATGGAGAAACAACTATGTGCTCACATAATTGAACATTTTACTGCAACGTGTATTAATTACTGGTTACAAAAGCTTACAAAAGCTAATTTTGGAGCACTTGGCTTTAATGCTGGCTTTGATGCATTTAATCTGACTTCTGGAAACAAACTGCCTTGACTGAATGTAAAGAAAAAAAGATCCATCCAAGACATTCACCCAGTCATGGAGGCACATGGCCCACGGGTTTATGTTTAAGGAAGCTCTAGGGAACCAAACCCACGGTGTTATTATGGGGAACGCTGGGACTGTGCACAGTAGAAGGTACCAGCTCTACCCAGTAACTCCAGTGCAGTCACAGTGAAAGTAAGCTATTCTTTGACCCTTTCCCTCTCAGGCTGCAGTGAGGATCTCTTCCTGAACACCATCCAGCTCCAGCAGCAGCGGATAGGCATTGAGAAGGCTTTAGAAGAGGAGAAGAAAGTTGCTGCTGACCTCAAAAAGGAATGTAATGCCTTGGCCAAAAAGGTATTGTAGTGCTTTCTCAGCAAGCATCAGCATGTTAAATGCAGTGGTAGTGATTAGTGCTCATCTAAGATATAAAACCAAAATCCTAACCCTTTGAGAGGCCTCTGTTTGGGAAGAGATATCTGTGGTAGCACAGAGGCAGCTCAACATAGGTCACCTGTTCTCTTGAAAAGGGTAAATCAAGTTGGTCCAACCTTAGCTTTCATGGGGCTGGATGCAGGCTTCAGGTCCAGTTCCTTCCCAGCTGTCTAGCCTTGTGCAGCAGCAGGAACTGGATTCTCTGGTTCAGATGAAACACATGGTGTGGCCTGGCCTATCCTCTGTGTGTGTGTATGGGAACAGAGAGATTGAAGAATACTTACCATAACACAAATCCAGGTTAAAAGAAATGCTTTTTATTAAAAACATTTAAAAATTCTATTCTTCCGTCTATTTCTTTTGCTTTTAGTTATTTTCCTTTGCTCTTTGTCACAGATGATCACTGAATAAACTCTTCTCGTACAAATTTTCTGTTTAGCTTTTTGAACTCCTGCATTCATTAAGAAATTTGATTTGTATTAATTCAAAAATATCTTAATTTGAAGAGTTATCTGGAAGAGAGAGAGTGCTACCAAAATAACATTATGCAAGTCTTGAGCTTTTTTTGTCTCAAAAATGTTCCATCAAGTGTGCTTAACTTACAACATTTTCTAGTTTTTAAAGGCTTTCCTAAGTGCCAGCTGCCACATATTCACCCTGGGGCATGACATTTGAGTCTGAATTGTTTCTTTCTCATGCAGAATCAATAAGCATTTCCAGGCATAATACAATAAAAATTATCTTGCGGGCTCTGTAGATCTACAAGTGTTTTAGATACTAAACAAAGCAGCTGCCTCTTGATACATAGAGGGCTTCCCTAAGGAGATATTTATGAGTGTACATGTGTTCAGAGGTACTCAGGTTGGAATCTTGCTTGAATATATGTAGATGAGCATTGGGTTTGCCTATGAAACTCACCTATCATATGTAATTTTAAAAAAGCACATTTTTAATATACTTCTTTCCCTTTGGATCAGGAACTCTAACAGAAACTTGCTGCCTTACATATTTTAAGTACTACAGGATTTTGTTTGTCCACAATTTGTCTTTCTGCAGGAAAAAGAAGTAGAAACTAGTCTGGACATAACAAACAGGGAACTGGAGGCCTTTCAGTGGGAAAAGCTGCAGAGACTGAATGAGCTGTATGTAGTTGTGCCTTTGAGACTCCATCAGGTAATTCAAGATGTTGTGCATCTGCACGTGCAGAATGGTCTGTGTACATCTAAACAATGGTGCTACTGTTCTTTGGGGCCCGTAGTTCCCAATCCACTCTGGTCTCCTGGGAGGGAAGTGCTGTTAATTGAACTTCATGCTGCTATTTCCTCTAGAATTCCGTTTTTTATTTTTCCTTCTCCTGTGCTGACAGAAACGAGGTAAGGACAGGCAGGCTGGCCCATTGCTGAAATGTGCATAGTCTTCAAGTGCTTTATAGTTTTGGCATGGTATTTTCCTTCAGGTACTGATATTCTCCTGGGAAAAAAACCTCAAAACACCCCCCAAAAAAAACCAAACCAAAAAAAAGACCAAAAACTATTGAAACTAATGCCACATTGGATACAATGCATTCATTTACACAATTCCCTGGCTCAGAAAAAGAGTCATGCCCATACTTACTATTACCTCACTCACTAGTTCCCTATTGCTCACACATTTGATACACAGACATCTCCAGCACACTTAATAAGTAAAGGCAGCCTTGCTTATCTCTGGCTGCTTTTGCAGGTGCAGTGCTTGGTTGATGGGGAGATGCCCCGTGACTTCTCCCAGACTTTGGTATTTACCAACCAGTCCTTGCAGTACCTGCAGAAGAGAATTGTGGACCTACGTAATGAAAAGATAATGCAAAGAGAGATCCATAAGAAGGCCCGGGAGCAACATAAGCAGCTTCTCCAGGACAAAAAGGAGATGGAGGCAGAGATTCAGCGTGAGTAACAGAGACTCTCAACAACACAGCATTGCTAATGCTCCTCCTGTCCTCCTCACTGGGTGTGGGTAACTCACCATGTCTCGTCTCTGTACTTGCACAGATGTCGCAGAGGGTTACTGCAGAAAATAGAACAGATCAAGTGGACTGTTTTGATGGAGTAGCTCTAGTTCTCCAGCACTGCAGAGTCATCAGGCTGTGCGAAATAATTTGGGAACTTAGTATAAGTAGATCTGACTGAGATGAGACACTGGAAGTCTGGACACGCTTGCTGTTTCTGGTTGTAAACCAGAACCCCTAGGAAAAAAGTAGTTTCTCCAAAGATACATAAGCTTTTTCTGGCAATTTCATCTTCTTTGTAACATCTGAAGAATTGAACAAGGCCTATTCAAAACACTTTCCCAAGAGCCAAACCCAAATCTGTCTAGCACCACCAGACTTGTAGAGGCCCTATACAGCCTGTGGTGTGGGAGTAGTAGGACTGGCTTAGAGTGTGGCTTAGTGACTACACAGGCGTGATCATGGGCAAGGACAAATGGCATTACTCAGCTGTGAGCTCTGTGTGGTTTTGTGTGAATTATTTTTTACAGAGCAAATACCAAAGAGCTCACACAGAAAGCTGGGGTAAGGCAGACATTCTTACTAACCGATGAATGACAGTGCTGCCATTTGTGCCATGTTAGGACTGGAGGAGAGGTGCAATCATCTGATGATGGAGAAGTTTGGTCGGCTGGTTGATTTTGAAGCAGTTCAAGCACACTCTGTTAACATACCCATGGAGAAGATGAAAGTGAGAATAATGGAGAAAGAATACGAGCATTTTGTGGAGCTCAGAGAATGGGAGGTAAGCAGCAGGAAGAGGAGGAAGACACATGTGTTGTGATGATCTATTAAGGCTTCATTTCCCTGGGGGCTGAATAGTTACGCTAAAATCTTTTGTGAACGTGCTCATGTTTGATTTTTTTTCACTTGTCATTAATAGACCATAATATTCAACTCCAATTTCCCATCATCATTCGTACCTCTGCTCCAGTTGCTGATGCACATCCTATTTTTCATGGAGGTAGTTGATCTCTTTGTTTCGCTTTCCAAAACCACATCGTCCTACTTCATTCCCTCCGTGAAGCTCGTGCAGAGTGCTTTTCTCTGGTTCTCGGGTGGCATTCAGCACCTACTGCCTTCTCCCAGTGCCCTTGGTGACAAACTGAGTACAGGGCAGGCTCTGGCTCATGCCTGGAGTGCCAATCTGTGCAGTCTGAAAGTTCATGTCTCTGTTTGTGGGGGCCTAAGGCTCAGGTACTGTGGTGCAAGCAGGCAACATGCCTATGCTGCCCTTACAGAAGAGCACAGGAGGGTACAGAAGTACTATGTACATAATGGCTTTCTTTTTCCCCCACTTTTGCCTAACTGCTTTACTTAAATAGGCATTTGCTATATATATATATCTATCTTAAAAACCAAAAGATGACATTGCACTAAAGGTACTGTGGGATGAGGTGGTGTGTGCAGGATCAGTCTGTTGTTTACCTGTCTTCTGTGACATTTACATTGTGCCTAGCACTTCTTCCCCACTCCATTTTTTGTCCTGTCTCATCCCAGATCAACTTTTTACATCTTTCTAGAAAAGAATTGTAGTCCTGCAGCATCAGCTAACAAAGCTGACAAGGGAAAACACCAGCAAGCTGCACCAGCTGAACAGGTTTTGCCATGAAAAGCATCAGCTTGAAACTGAGCTGGAATCACTGACTACTGATCTGGTGAGCCTTTTAGCCACTGCAGTGCTTGCAGGTTTGGGACTGTTCAGAAATGGATAAGGGATCATCTGGCCCTCACCAGCTCCCTGCTCTCGTATCCTGCTCTGCAGTCTGCAATTTGGGCTAAGAGTGGGATAGGCTGAGTGGCTGCTCCATACCTTAGCATCTCTGCAATTTCTTACTTAGCTGCTTTCTAAGACTGAAACAAACTCATCTCACTTCTAATTAAAATATGCCTTGCAGGAATTAAAAAAATATTCCTTTGTTACATGGAAAGGGTCATTTAGCAAAGCATTACAATGGAAAGTGGATTTATTGCTCTGTACTAGGGAGTAAGTCTAAGTTAAGGAACCTTCACTCTGAGTTTCATGTAGTTCTGACTAAGGAGTGGAGAAGTCATGGAGATGTCCTGCTTCTTGCAAAGCTTCACTTTCCCTGCTTGAAATGAATTTCCAGTGTTCATTCTCCATGGTTTATAGGAGCCATTTTTTTCCTCTCCATACAGGGCGGAGATTTTCAGGACTCCCAAACTACTGACATCAAAGAGAGAGCCAGGTTGGAGTCACGGCTCATACACATGACTCGTGACGTGGTCTTTCTGAGAAAGGAAATCAACCGGGTCAGAATAAAGAGGAAGTAAAAGAACTCTCTTTCCTTAGCAGAAAAGGTGGGTGCCTCTTTCTACAACCTTTACCACAGGACTCTGAGGCTCCAACTCCCTGTTCAGAAATGCTAACTAACAATCCAAGTCACCCTTAAAATTAACTGTGGCAGCAGTCATGCCTGGAAGTGCAAAATTAATTGTTTTGGCTATCCAGGGGTTTAGATGTAAAGGGTTGTATTTGTTTTTTCTATCAAAATATGACTGTAGCAACAGATATGGAATAAAAAATTGCAGATAAAACTACTAAATACTGTTATCAGTCCATTGCAGGGGCTTGCACTGGACAAGGTGCCCTGTGTGTGTCTGTGTGTGCATTACATCTATGCGTACTCTTCAAATAAGTGGCTGTGGAAAGCTGTGAAGTTTCACAGAGGCTTAGGTACCTTGTTCTCAAGAAAGGTAAAAGAGGTCTGCCTCAAGCGAGCATTGGTTACTGCTGAGCAGCAATGGCCCTGCTCTGCTAACTGAGCTAGAGACAAGAGATGTGCTACTTGCCTGGAGAAAGCAAAGGAGCCTTTCTCCTCAGGGCAGGATGTGTCAATTTACCTGGTAGGAGGAGGGTGTAGCAATGCAAAGGCAGCCTGTACTTCCACTGGCTTGCACATGCCTCATCAGTGAGAGAGGGCCAAGCTCTATGTGGGTTTAGGTGGTACTCTTTTTTGCCTCTCTCATTTGGTGTGCTGGCAGCATGTGATCATTTACAGCACTTACCCTGTCTGACCGTGAAACCTTCCTTCATCTTCAGGGTGGAGGGGTTGTGTTCTTCCAGTGCAAGGCTTCTGAGGTGCTAATTTTTAATTGAATAAATTAAACAACCTGCAGCTGCTCTTGCTGATCCTCCCCGCTGCCCACCTTTTGCCACTGGTCTTTGTGTCTCTGTCTGGTGTATGCTCAGCTGGGCTCCAGCCATATCCCAGCCAGGCACAGGAACTTCCTGCTGGTCCCAGCACGAGCATGTGAACGGTGCTTGTGCAGCCTGCCTTTCCAGGGGGTCCCTGCTCAGGAACACACCCGGGGCAGGGAGCTCTTGTGCAGCTGCAGGTTGTGCCATGGGAGGTGGGAAATTGGCTGGGGCTCCAGCCAACTTGGCACCAACCCCTTGCCTACCAAAGGGGACAGATATACAGTGCCAGCTGCGTAACCAGAGACTCAGCTGGAGCCAGGGAACAAGAAGAGCCCAGACTAAGTAGCACCCATGAATATTTGGAAAAAACTAACTTCAGGAAAATATCACCTTTCCCCAGGTGTCCCGCTTATTGTATGTCTGCAAGTAAAAAAGAAAGAGAAGGCTCATTCTGTGTGAGGAATTAGCATAGAGCCAGGCACAGCAAAGACTAAAGCCTTTATTTTAGATGTTAAAGCGTGGATTTGTCTTTACAGATAGGCGGCTGCAGATGGCGTGTATGTGAAAGGTTGTTTAAGTTGATCAGGCAGTGCATAACTCCAGTCCATTCACAGGAGTGTGTTCCTGGAACAAACCTTCCTGTGGGAGAGGGGAAAAGACCTTTGTGACAGCATTATCCGTTGTGAAGCCCTCACTGCGAGAGGGTGCTGGATCTTGGTGGTGGCAGCTCTGTTTGGACCCATGTCCTGCAGTGTCTCTTGTCCAGCTGTTTCCATCGTCTGCTCTGATGGACAGCAGGTGCCACCAAGAGCTGCTGCCTTGTTTCCTGGGTCCTCCTGTGACCTTGGCTGAGGATACCTTCTGTCTCCATAGCATTATAAAAGGCACATATACATCTATATACAAGTGCATAAATATATAAATAGGGGTGTTATACAAAAATAAATACCCTTTCTCTTCTTCTCTTTAGAATAAGTCTTTTGTAAAAGGCAGCTTGGTCCCTAGCTGGTGGGAGGATGAGTCTCTAAGGGTCTCAGTGGTGGAGGGCTGCTGTTCAGGTGTCTTGGTAGGTCCTGACCCAAAGATGTGATCACCGGATTCTGGCCATGGAGATCTCCTCTGGACTGGCAGCAATCTAGTCTTTCTACCTCTTCAACTGGCACTAGGCCTAAGCAGCAAGGGCTTCCTGACGGGGAAAGGAGCAAGAAATGATTACAATGCACACTGGAATGAGAGATGCTGTGGGAGGTTTCTAGTCAACAGTTCACGTTATGAGGGGTATTCTGATCAAAGAGGAAGATCTGCATTCTGAAAGTCTGTGTGGGAATTTGATGCCATGGTTATGCAAAACAAGTTTGATCTGCACTACAGGGGTGGATCAGTGGATCAGGCCCTAAGGAGATAGATTCACATCATTTGAATATAAGCCATCAGAAGGGCTCTGCAGTGAGATTTCCCTTCAAGATCAGCCTAAAGTGATGAGATGAAGGAGGCATGGAGTTTTCCAAACCACTGACCTTGGTGGAAGAGGGTATCCCGTCGAGCATCCAGGCTAGAGCCTCCCACTTTGCTTCCCATCACTGGATGATGGAGGCCAACAAAGTGCTCTTGAAGGTGAGGACAGTCATCTTGTGGCTGAAGAAGCTGGTGAGTGGAGTCATCTGGGAGACTGTAGAGGAAAGGGCTGTCTTCTGTTCTGGAGCTGGGCAATCTGAGGAAGCAGGCAAAGAGGCGTAGTGCTGTTAACAGATCTTTCCTCCTTGAAAGACATAACCCGTGTCATGTCTCAGCCAGCTCATCAATGCTATGACACAGAACATTCCTAAATGAGGGGAAGAGCAAAAATTGGGATGTACTTGTGGGATGGGAATGAGGTGATGTGGGACGTGGTATCCATGATCCAAGAACTGGTGAGTGCCACAGGAGCTGGGAGGAGTAGTGCCTCACAGGGAGCATGGTAATGAAAATGTCTGAACAGTGAGACACAAAGCACTCACACCTGGACACCAGGCAGATTCTGGGGCAGCTGTTTATCACCATCAATCACAGACGTTTGCTTCTCTCATCCTCCTTTTAAGTCTCCCACTTAGGAGAAGGAAAAGGGGACAGAGTGGAGTAGGTCTTGGCCATCTCTACAATTAAATTATTCCTTTCTGAAATCCTAAGAGGAATGAGTTGTGTGAAGAGAATTTAGACCAAGGCAGCTTAGTGCTGGAGCATGGATTTGTTTCCCAAGAGAGCTGGGACAGATGGGAGTGTATTGAGGGCAGGCTTTCGGGAGCATGTAGTCTTGTGGGTCCCAGTGGATTGTTGCACCCTCCCTCTCCACACACCAGTTCTAACCTGGAGGGCTGGTAGTCTTGCTGGGCACTCCCATTCTGCAGCACTCTTGCCTGCAGCAAGGCGTTGGTCTCCTCATGTGACTGGAAGGAGAGAGAGGGATACTTAGCAGAGCAATGGCACACGGCAGCATTAAGAGGCAGGTGCTGATCTGTGAGTCAGAGCCCTGGGGCAGACTGCTGAAGCTTATAGCAGAAGGCAGAGAAAGCTGAAACTTCTTGCTTGTTTCTCTTGCTGCTGAGGGTAGTGGAACTGAGCACTGAAAAACTCACTTCACACTTACTGCTGAATCAGTGGGGGATAAGCAATTTATAGTCTCAGCTCTGGCACTGCCTGTTACCCTTTAGAGACAGAGTCCTCAGCCCTGTGAGTCCCTGTGAGCTTTGCTCAGGGGAAACAGGAACCATTCCCATAAGCGTAGCCTTTTCTCACTGCCTCCTCCATACTTCAGAGCCACTGGCCCCTTTACCAGTGTTTTGGAGACCTTCCTGTTCCCCCCATGTCTCAGATTTCACTACAAAGGGGAAATCTCTTTTGGGAAGCCAGTCTTGCCACTTCTACATGCTGCAAAGTGTGCCAGCCACATCTGGAGAAGCCCTCTCACTGCAAATGTAGCCTCCAGCTCATGACAAACCAGCTCTTGATCCCAGGTGTGGACTCACCTGTGGCACTTCATCGGGGCTGTAATCTCGGGGCTTGGTGCTTGCGTACCCCACTCCTGCAGAGGGGCAGATGCCATTCAGATGTGCCCTGCTGGCATAGGGCTGCCCATTAACAAAGGGATGTCCACTGGCACGAGGAACAGAGATGCCTCTCAGAGGCACCATGGTGTACTGGCAGGATGACACCAGCAGCCCAGCACCTGGGAAGCTCATGTCAATAGTTTGCTCTGCAGAGGCAAGGAAAAGAAAGTCTGAGGCAAAAATGAGAGGTGAAGTCAAGCTTGTTGAAGCTCAGCATGTATAGGGTTAGGCTGTACTATCAGGCAGCTATTTTGCTCCCAAAGCACTCTTGGAGACAAGTGGTGGAAAGGGGCCCTACACAACTGCAAATGTAGTGCCCCTTTGCTCCTAGTCCCAGAGGTTCCTTTGCAACAAGGCAAGCAGGACAAGGGACAAACAGTGGCCTTTGTCTTTATGGAGTTCCACAGGACATCTGAGACTTGCCCTCTGCCCATCCCTTCCCTGCTTCCCAGAATTCTCTCACATTTTAGGTGTTTAACACAACTATACCCAGGGTCAGATTTAATCCACAGGCAAACCACATCCTGTAAATCAGCCCTCAAGAAACAATCCTTACTCTGCTTGGACCAAGCTCTCCAAAGGCAAAAGGGGATGAAAGCCACGATGAGGAGTACGATGGAGCCCAGCACAACGCCTACAATCAAGTAGGGCAAGTCGCTGGAACGGGCCACCATGGCTCCTGTCCCCAGGCCACTGTGCCCACCACTGAGTGGGGGACGCTGCTGAGGGGGCACGGTGGCGGGTGGAAGACGACCTGGCAGACCAAGAGACTTCCGAGCTGTGTAAGGAAGAGAGAGAGAACATTAGACAGAGACATGGCAGATGGCATAGCAGCCCAATCCAGGGATGTTTATGCTGCTGTGGAGTGGCCAGACTTCTATGGTGGCTTTAAAGAAGCACTCCTGGATGACAGGATTCCTAGGCTGATGCATATGGCAGTACAGACAAGGCCACTGGGCTTGGCTCACAGCTCTGCCCGATCTGCTCTTGGATTGCTCAAGCAAAAGCAAAACCTAAAGAGCTTCTCCAAAGCACACATTTGGACTTAATGCTGTTCCTGTCGTGACAATGCAGCTGCGTAGAAGACAACATGGGGCTTGCTTCTAACACAAGGAGTTCAGCACAGGAAGGGTAAGTTAGCCCTTCTGCTTCCAGTCACCACCTGTGTGATAGTTAGGAAAACAAAAGGTAACTGCTGCTCTGAGGGACAGTGATGGACTCTGCACAAGGGGTCTGTGAGTACACAGATAGGTCACACTGATCAACAGCATGGAGAGACCCTGTGTCTGTCTTCTCCCCAGTGCTGCCTCCACCCCTTTGCTGGAGCTCAGATGACAGACCGTCAGGCAGGGATGGTTCCTGCCCTGCTGTGCTCTGACAGCTGCAGGCAGGGAAGGCAGCAGGCTGTGCTCCCAGAGCTGCCCAGGGAAGCTGCTTACCTTTGGTTTCACAAATCATGACATTGCTAAACTCGCTTTCTCCTCCCTCGTTGAAGCACTGCATCTTAATGTCATATGAGGTCTCTGGCTGCAGGTGGCTGATGGAGTGCCAGTACCGATCTCCTGAGGAGGGAACAAACACAGGGAGCTCTTAACTTCCTCAGGGAACAGGCAGCTGGCCCAGCTCGGCAGCAGTGCCAGGTAAAGCAGCCTGGACAGCTGCTGCCTTTTGTGCGCAGGGCTCCTTTTGGCTGTGCTGTCTTCCAGCAGGAACCAGCAGCTGCGACCAGTCTCAATTTCTCCTACCTTCCACCACGTCCTTCTTGTAGTCACTGTCATTGTCACTGTCAGTGGGTCGGTAGTAGATGTAAAATCCATGGATGGGAGTATTGTTGTTGCTGGCTGGGATGTACTGCAGAGAATGGGAGGGAGAGCAGAAATTAGCAGAGATGTCCATGCTCTGTATTGTACTAGATGAGGAGCAGGTGGGATAAATGGGATGGGACAGGAAGAAAACCTAGCAGAGGGATCTTCCTCACGTTGCCACTGGTTTGCACAATAAGGACTTCCCTAAAAAAGCTCAGTGCTAATTTCTACTCTCAAGCTTTGCTTCTCTCAAGTAATGGACAGGCTGTGAATCTGGGCCTGTCACTCCAAGCATCCAGTGCTCTGCTCCCTCAGCAGCCACAGCCAATGATTCAGAGAAAAAAACTCCTCAACAGTGACTCAGCTGGGCATGGGCAAGCACGTTGTCATCTTGACTCTGGTAGGCTCATGGCTTCCTAACCAACTAGGTCTTGCCATGAACTGGTCACTGCAGGAGCCTTGTGTTTCTGAAGACAGCTCTCTTCCCCATACCCAGGGCAGGACTGTCTCAGCTCCATGTGTTCTTGCTGTCTTTCACCCAGTATTTTATCAGCTACTGTTTGAGTTTAAATGAACAGCAGTGCCCATCCTGCCTTGTGGCAACTTCTGGCTAGAAGCAGCTAGGAGAGGAGAGCAATGCATTCCTCCGAATGAGCTCTGGGCTGTTGAAAACACTTGGATCCGGGCTTGTGATCCAAAAGATCCTACCCTCCTAAAAATCCTCTGAAGTGGACTGCTGTAAATGATTATCAGCATTTAGGATTGTTACCGAGCAAATGACAGAGAAGGACGTATCTGCTGGAAAATACTAGGACAGAGAGAGGTGCTAAAGGATTCCAGGAATGTGGCCAGGAGAGCAAGCAGCCACCCCATGCATTGTTGAACTGTGCTTGTTGAACAAAATGGTCAAGAACCCGAGTTCACCCACTGAAATCTTTCTGTATACAATGTCAGATTCAGATGGAAAGGGTTTCTTAGGCTCTCTAACTTGCCACCCTCCTATGTGTTTCCAAGCCCAGTCCCCCTTTGCTGGAGGCAGCTATTGCATCCCAGATCCGTCTGTGCTGGTGACAGGCTCCAGTGTGGTAACCTGGAGGAGGTGTAAGTGGGCAAGGAGCACCCACACACCTGGTTCCTGCCCCTGCAGTGCTTACCATCCACTTGAGCATGATGGTGGTCTCATTGATGGCGTCCGTGAAGGTGATGTAGGGCCCAGCCACGGGGCGCTCGTAGACGCGGTTGCTGTACCCGGACACCACGTACGGCCGCGACGCCGCGCTGGGCTCGCTCTCTCCCAGGATGTTCAGCGCCCGCACGCGGAACTTATAGGATGTGCCTATGGGGAAAATGGGAAATAAAAGAGTTGCAGGGATTGGAGTCATTTCTACTGTCAGCACGGCCCTGAGTGTGAAGAGGGGCAGAGAGCCTACAGGGAGTTTGTCATGGAAGTACAAACACTGAATGGCCACATTTCAGCCATGTCCTAGGTGGAGCCTGCTTTTATTTACCTTCCTCAATTCCTGTCTGGATGGTCCAAAGGTCAGATAGCAATTTTGGAAGGTGTGTAGGGGGTTAAGAAATGCCTGAAAGGATATCCTGACCTGAAATCAGGTATGGAAAGGCATTCTTCCTCTACTCCATGGGAATTCAGTACATAAACATCAGTTCAAAGCTCCAAGCTTAACTTATTTTTACCCAAACTTTATTTTATTGGTCTTTAGTCTGGGGTAGTTACGTTCCCCTTTTAAACTGTTCAGCTCAGTGATGAAATCTTTTCTCATGAAAAGTGCAGTGGGAGTTGTGTGCCCATCTGTCTTGCCTGTGGCTAAGGAAAGTTCTGTCCTGTCTCATAAATGGCAAAACCAAATGCCTTTAGTAACTGTATCCTGTAATACAGAGAAGCATGCCTAAGCCTCCCCGAGGGAGGTCAAACCTATGCTGCACTTTGCAGCTGGAGAAATTGGAGAAGCATCTACAGCTTTTTCCCCATGCACCTAAGGTGGGAGTCAGGGAAGCTTTGTTTTGCTCACACATGCCAGGGCTGAGCAGGATGTGACAGATGGCTAACCATCCTACAGGGACCCTGCAGCTTTCCAACAGACCTCCAGGAAGCAGGGAGGAGAGCACCTGCCTACCTTTCTCCAGGCCTGGGATTTCCACAGAGAGGCGAGAGGGAGGAATGTCACTGGTGGCCAGGACCCAGTCTCCCAACTTCTTCAATTTCTTATACTCCACACGGAAAGATTGGATGGGGAACCCGCCATTGCCACGGGGGATCCAGGTCACGTACACAGATGTCTCTGATGCCATGGAGATGGTTGGACGGTCCGGTGCCTCTGGAGCTGTAAGGGACCCAGAAGGACATCAGGACATGAAACATATTCTTTTCACCCTGTCTGGAAGATCCTGTAGCTCAGAGGTATGTGGGTGAAGGACTACCTGCATTGCACCCACCCACATGCTCTGTAAATCCTGAATGCTCTCTTCCTTCTGTCTCTTCATTAGAGCTGGCACCCCCAAATCCTCGCTCCTTTCAGTTTGTGCCCGCAAGCACCTTTTATACTGCTTGCATCTTGCTCCTTTTCCACTTCCAGCTCAAGTAGGACGAGACAAGGTTTGAGGTGTGATCACCCATCATGGGAGGGAGAGCAGCGAGAGGGGTGGATGCAGGGCTGGAGATGGAGCAAAAAGCCTGGGTGATGTGGAAGCCGTGAGCAGGGGGAGACTGATGCTGGGGACAACCAAGTGTAGGAGATGGAAACAGGAGAAATTGAGAAGAAACAGCTGAGAAGGAAATAAGGAAAAGTTGAGAACTGTGGAAATGCAATTTGACAGGACAACAATCAAAAGATGGGAGGGAAAGATGAATGGAGCTATGGATATGAAAATAAAGGCAACAAATGAATGAGTATGGGGGAGACTGAAGGATGGGACTTCACAGGAGCATCAGGATTGAAGGAGAGAATTTCACAGAGATGATAATGGCAATAGTATTGATAGAGACAAGGTGGGAAACAACAAATTGGATTGACCAGTAAGGATCTGATGTTTCTCCAGTGCAGCAAGATACCCAAATGGAGCACTCTGCCCCCCTAGAATGAGAACTAATTGCCCCTTGCCAGGGCTTGGCTGAGAGAGGAGGATACCAGGACATACAGGGACTTGGTCCTCATTCCTCCCTCACATTCCATCAGCACCCCTGGTGCAGCAGTTTGTTGTTCATGTGCCCACATATACACAGACTCCAGGACGAGGTTTTCTGAACCCTCCATGTGGAACTCAGCAAGAGACAGAGAGTCGCTGAGAAGTCCTTGCATTAAAGGTGGGGCCAGGCAGTGGGATTTGCCTGCTCTCCAGGACTGTCTGCCAAGGGCAGTAGCAGAGGTGTCCAAGAAGGACCTCTCCTTGTCAGGAGCTAGAAATGACCCATCCAGCATTGCAGCCTTGATCTACTCAGCGGAGACTTCAACCCCAGCATGGCCTGGCCACTGCCACCCACAAGAGACCCAGCACCCCTCAGCCTCCCCGTTGCCAGTTCAGGGAGTGCCTTACGGGACAGACGGCTGTTGTCGGCCTGGTTACTGCTCTGAGTGCTCGTGCCTGGGTCGTCCCTCTGGATCTGCTGCTCTTTGCTGGCAACAATCTCTGGTTTTGGGCGCCGGCCTGTGCAGAAGGGAGAGGCGGCATCAGTAACACAGAGCAGAGATGCACTCTCTGAATTAACTTTTGCTGTGATGAGGAAAGCAAATATTCCCAGACAGGATGAGGAACTAACTACTTCCTGGACTCTAAGAGCCCTAGGTGTGCAAAGCACTCAGCCTGCTGTCAGAAACTAAAGCTAAAGGGGCAGATTTGTTCATAGATCCCCTTCGTATTTAATTTTCTACAACTTTTAATTGGTTTTCTTGAAATGTTGTTAGATTTCTGCCTGAGAAGGTAGTAATTAGCACAAGATGGGAGCCTGGGGGGAGATGTGAGCAAGCTCACTACCATGGCGAAGGTTGCTATGAAGGGAATGCCATTCCCCACACCTTCTGGAGAAATGAAAACCAGCCAGGGGACAGGGGCACTTAGCATAGATGTTTGGAACATCCTTTTATTGGCAAAGACAGCTCAGCACGCAGCAGACTGCATGGGAAGGCTTGGAGTTTCCTTCAGTGCAGGAGAAGCTTTCAAAGACAGCTAAGATGAACACCTGGTGGGAAACCTCCCCAGGGTGATCCTGTCTCCAGGCAGAGGATGGATTAAACAACCTCTTGACATCTCTGCTAGACCCATTTTCCAGGGTTCTGCAAGTGTTCAACTGCGATACCAAAGGAAGAAGGGACTTATTCCAACCCACAGAGAGGATGGGTTGGAATTTTCCCCATCCTACCCTCCACTTTCCCTTCTGACAGTTCCTCTAAGCTGAGGGCAGATGGGTTTCCAGAGCAGAAACACTCCTATTGTCCTTAGGCTGGTGCCTTGTGCCTCAGGGCTGGGACAGGATGTTTCAGAGGGGCCCTCCCCTGACTCAGAGCAGAGGGGAACCCAGGGGAAGGTTTGCCCTTTACCGGTGCGGAAGGTGACCATGGCCGTCTGTCCCTCGCCGGCACAGTTGTGAGCAGCCATCTCCACCTCGTAGAGGCTCCCAGGGTCCAGCCTGGTGAGGGTCAGGCGGTGCTGCGAGGCTGGGACATCTCTCACTGCCCAGCTGTCCGAGGCGTTGGTGACCTGCTGAGAGACCAATGCAGGCGTTGCAGAGCTGGGGGCAGGCTGGGCTTCTTGTGGGCACTGAGCTCAGAACCTTTATTAGTAAGTTGTGTACTAACCATGCCTACCTTCCCTTCCCTCTCTGCAAAGGAGGGAGATGCTTCCAGCCTGATTTTGCACAGCAATTCAGGTATAAGCAGGACAACTCACCCAAGCCCCAGAGTGTTTTCTTGACCCCAGGGTTCAGTCAGCCCTGTTCTGTCCTCTGGCTCCCCCTGATACCACCACCCCTCAACGTGTGTAAATCTCTGGGACGGGCATGCCCCACAAGATGCAGCATTAGCCACAGGACTGAGCTGCTTTAGGAGCCAAATCTCTCCTGCAGCCCAGCTGCTGAGCTGCTCATTTAGATGCAGGCCATTTCCATGGGATGAAGTACCCAGACAGAACTTTGTTTTACCAAGTTTTATCCAGCCTTGCCCCTGGCACTTTGGGGCTGAAATGAAGAATCATAATGTTGGAGCACAGGTTTCTGCAGGGAAGAGACCGCGTATGGCCACAGCCCTCAGAAAGGCTTGGAAACACTGTTTTTTGGTGCTACCTTGATGCCCTATGCAGAGTGGGAGGGAAGGTGGGACCCTCCTCCTTCTCCCCAGCTGCAAAGATAATATTTTTGCAGGCAAATAGGCAGGACACTGAAGTGACCCGGTGCCGAAAGGAGCATTAGTAATGCAGGCAACGCAACAGAACGGAAATGCCAAGACTCTGCTGTATCATTCATCTTCTCCAAGCGCTTGACACTGACTGATTAATGCCTGCCTCGTTTTATTTTTATTCCTGAGCCTGCAAAATTGTGAGGCCAGGGAGGGGAGCCCTAAAGGCTGTTAATATACAGGAAAGAAAAAGAGAAATTCTCAAGAAACAAAAATAAGTGCTGCATGGCATCTGATTGCTTGCAGGCTGCTGAGTGTAGGAACAGGGTAAAAAGAGACATTCACAGATATTTTCTAGAGAAGAAGCAGAACCTTGCCCAGTACAAATGTAGGTCTCCTGTCAGTAGGTGTAACTTTCCTTGCAGCCATCTTCTACACAAAGAGCCTTTTGTTGCTGAATTGATTCCTTCCCTCTCCACACACATGCTTTTCCAGTCAGAAATGTCAAAACCAGACCATTATATAACTAGATCCTAAGGATCTTGGATAGAAAGAGACTCTTTCTGAACAAGTTTAAGGGTTATTGGGACTAATTCCTTTCCACACAATCCTTAAGCATCCCAAGAAAGAGTCTCCAGCTGAGAATTTGGACTACACTGAAAACATATTACTGCAAACTGCAGTGACCCATGGTGACCTTCACTGCCCCATGGCCCCTTCCAGGTGAAGTGCTGAAAAACAAATCAAATATGGACAAACTCTAAGGCTGCAAGTTAAGATTGCAAGCAGAATTGATAGTTACATGATACACCACTGGGGAATAAATCTCTTCTTGGCAGACAACCAGAGCCAATAGTCTGGGGATGCTTTTGGCATCTTTGTTTTTTATTTAAGCTTGCCCTATTGTGTTCCTGTGCTGGCATCTTCTGCCTTTGTTTTAAAGGGCTCTTTACAGAGATGGTTAGCTGAAATCCTCATCTTAAGTTTTGTTTAGAAAGAAATCAAGGATTGTAACAGTCTTCTGTTACACTATATTTTCACAAAATCACACAATTCCAGGAAAATAGATACATATATTCACATGTACTTGAAAATGGTGCCTTGCAGTGGCTGGGAATCCCAAACATGTGATCTGGCGTGTTTTTGGAATACACTCAAACCCTCTGGGGTTTGAAGCAAAACCTGTCTCTATACTGCAACTCCCTGCCTACCCAAAGGAAAGAAAAGCAGCAGACAAAGAAATTCAAGCGCCTTTTTTCCACTTACCCCCAGCAAAATGGAAAGAGATACTTTAGACCTCAAAAGCAGAATTTTTCCCTCAACAATGCTTCACCATTTAGAGAAACTGCTGGGCTACAGCCGTGCCTGCACTGTGCCCATGGTGCTGTGAAGTACCCCAGAAGGAGGAGCCCTTGGGCCCCAGCAGGACTCAGCCATGTCCCACATGCTCACACTGTGTCACCTGCAAGAGATGTACTCAACAGTGCACTGCCTTCCAGCTTCCAGAACAAAACTGGTGGATAAGGACCTTCCCAGAGGATTTAGCATGGCTATGGCAGATCTGTGCGGGCTCCTCACACTCAATGAGCATGGGTACTTTGGTGCTGCTGGGCAGGGTAGGCATATGCAGCGGAGAGGCTGCTGCTCTGTGTCCTGCAGCCCAAGCTGTTCAAGGCAGAGGTGTCCCTGTGGCTTGTGCCAAGACAAAAGCATTTTAGAGCAAGTCACCGTGTAACCTGCCCTCAGAACTTCCTGCTTGTGCAAACACACAGCTGGGAATTGGAAGTGGAAGCTACCGGAAAAATGTGTGCATGAACCTTCTGCATGCTTAGGCAGACAGGCACTGCCACTGGGCTCTTCTTGGACAGCTCAGCAAACCTCCTCTCGCAGCCTGTACTCATCACACCTCAACAGGCTGAGGCTGCAGCTCAGGAGGTCCCACTAACCAGTACCACCAGAGAGTGATGGGTGCCCCTGCCCTAATATGCCTGCTCACGAGATGTGAAATGAGTGGTGAGGCCACCAGCCTGCCTGGGAATGGCACAGAGGGAAGATGGGAGCAGGGCAAAACAGCGATACCTTGCGATGCTTCACCACGTAATAGAGGATGGGGGCTCTGCTGTCAGGCCGGGGTCTCCACACCAGGTCATAGCTGTCTGTCTTGGATGTCCGTGGAGAACTGAGGATGATGGGGGCTTCAGCTGGAGTCACCAGCTCCTTGTTGGCTGCACACTGTGGAGATGCTGCTAGTGGGGTTGTTCCAGGCTTTGGCAGTACAGCTTTATCTAAGGGCAGCTTTAAGGCACTGTCCCTGAAAGGTGGTGTTGGAGGCTGAGCCGAGTCCAGCTGGGCATCTCGCCTGGGGTTGAGTGGAGCTCCTGGAAGACAAGGTGTCACGGCAGGGTGAACAGCCATCCCAGTCTGCAGTGAAGGCAGAGCTGTGAGCCCCTTGTGCAGTGCTGCCTGCTGTGCCACTCAAAAAGGTGTTGGCAACAATCCCTCCTTCCCCTGCTATAAACCACAGGGCTCTCTGTCTCTCTGAAGTCCCTCTTACCCTGGGTAAGTTCAACAGGGTCCAAAAAATCAGGTGGTACCTCTCTGACCCCAGGTGAATTCAGTTTTTAGGCTCTTGCTCAGTGCAAGCTCAGAGGCAGAGCTAAGCCATGGGGTAAGGCACCACACCCAGATGTCCCGTGTCTCTTGTGTAGAGATTACCCAAACGTGCACACATGGCCTTGCCCTTAGAAGCAAAACTGCTGTCATGTGTTCCCACAGGGAGATATGGAGACCTCAGGCAGAACAGCCCTCACAGCATAGGTTAAACAGGAGGCAACACACCAACTTTCTTAGCCTGCTTCCCCTGTCCTTGTCGTGTGTGTTAGGCTGTGACTGAACGGCCACGAGTTTGGAGAGAGGAGCTTACCCGGACGGGCTGTCCTGAGCTGCACCATGGCTTGGGCACTGCCCACCTCGTTCTCAGCCATGCACTGGTAGATGCCCTCGTCCTCGGGCCCCACGCTGAGCAGCCGCAGCGCCCGGCGCGACAGCCGCAGCCGGTGGCTGCCCGACAGCGGCACCGCGTTGCGCAGCCACATCACCGAGGGCTGCGGGTTCCCTCGCACCTCGCACGTGAACTTGGCGCTCTGGCCCCAGGGAATGATCTGCTGGGACAGCTCCATGGTGACCTCTGGGGGTTCTGTGTGAGGAAAAAACACAGACTGCTGAGTGCCACTTGGCTGGCAGCATGGCATGGTCATGGCTTTGCACCTTCCTCTCTGGCAGGGATGAGAGCAGAGTGATGGATCCTTTCCCACCCTAAAGTCCCACTCCCTTTGTGGGGGCTCGCATGGGTCTGCTTCAATGCCCCTCCCCTTCAGCCTCCACATAAACCACAAAGAGAGGTAGCCCAAGGCCATCTGCCCTCTTGCATGACATGAGACATCTACAAGTCCCATTTTTTTGAGCTGAAATGCTACTCTGCAAAGACTGTGCTTGTGCCACAGCACATTGGCACCTGATGAAATGCAATCTGTGAAACACAGGCTTAGCCTCCCTAACAATTGTGAGAAGGGGAAGTATGGATGGTAGAAATATCTAAGGTGTAGTATCCCTTACATTTTCCACCCCACAGAGAGTTTCCCTACAGAACAGAACAAAAGCCAAGACACTCCAATGTCTTCCTTATGCCAATGACAAATATGTCTAAAAACCAACCAGTCCTCCACTAGAAAGTATTAGAACAAAAGCAGTGCCACAAATGATAGAAGAGCTTCTGCAGAAGAAGGGAGGATCCATCATCTCCAGCCCATGGTGGGAGCCAAGAAAGAGGAACTACTACCCTCAAGAAAGAATTTGTCTGGTCTCCTGGAAACTGGAACCACAAGCAGGGGTTTGCATTACATTGTGGTTTGTCCAGGGAGAGGAAGAGTGCATCAGTGCTAGTATTTTCCTCTAAAAGCAGTGATGAGAGTCCAAGCCCTTCCCGAAACAATGGCGCCAGCAGCACTCACCAAACACCTGCACGTTGTAGAAGATGAAGGCGGCCCCGGCCTCCCCGACGCCATTGTCAGCCGTGCAGCTGTAGGTGCCCGAGTCCTCCTCGCTCGTGGGGTCGATGAGGAGGTTGCTGAGCAGGAAGCGCGTCTTGTTGTAGGCAGAGACACCAGAGCCGTCCTTGGCCCAGGTGACCCGTGGCGGGGGGATCCCGCTGGCCACACACTCCAGAATGAGGCTCTGGCCCTTGGTGACAATGATGGTCTGAGCCTCAGGAGGGTAGATTATCCGGGCTGCCTCTGCTGTGGAGCCTGGGGAGGAGAGACGGAGGAAGCAGGTGGGTGGGGAGGCAGGTGGCTGGTGGGAGGGCACCTTGTGCAGTGGGTAGGTAGGGTTAATGGTAGGGCACACTGTTTCCCTGTGCTGGGGCAGGTAAATGGCAATGCGGGATGAGAGGGACATTCTTTAAGAGTGTCACGCACACAGCAAAGCCACCTGGCCAAAGGGCTAAGGGCCTTTGCTTGCCCACCACCCAGAACAAATCCTAAGGAAGCATAGCAATCCCAAGGCTGCATACACACACTTCAGGAGCAGACCCTGGGGCCTTCTGCTGCAGTAAAGGAGTTTTCCCAGCAATGGATAACAGTTCACACAGAAAACCAGCTGCGATAGCACTGGTCTGTGCTCCCAGAGCTGGAGATGTGCAGTGAAGGGAGAGTGGCTTACGTCTCACACGGAGCCTCTCACTGGAGACTGAAGTTTTCACCTCCTGCGTCACGGGGTTGTAGGCAGCACATTTATAAGTCCCCTCATCCTCTTGGCTGGCATTAACGATCTGAAGGTTACCAGATGGCATAATAAGGTAATTGTCTGTAGAGAGAAAAGAAGATGGCACATGGTCACAAGATATGTTCCTGTCCAGCCTCCTGGAAGACATGCAGTGTCCTGAAGAAAAGGTGGACAAGGGGAAAAGAAAAAAACATGGTGTCCCAGGCAGCATGGACATCACGGAGACCACGCCAGGGACCCTGAACTAACTGGTGCTCAGACAGGTGGCAAAGGGATGAGGAGGCAGCAGGTAGAGACAGCTATTGCTGGTAAGGAAGGGTGAAACTGAGGGTCCTGAGGGAACCTGTCGGGACAGACCCCTGTGCACCCACCTCGGGAGGCCTCCAGCCACTCCTGCTTCACACTGTAGCGGACCTGAGCCTTGGGGTGACTTTCAGGCAGGTCGCAGGCAATCACGGCCGTGTTCCCTTCATCCACCTCGATCACGTGCTGGCCGTCGAACTTGAAATCTTTGAGATCTGCAAAGAGAGCAAAGGACAAGGCATCTCAGTGGCTGGCTGAATATCTCAGTGTCAGCTCATCCTCTCCCCATGGACTCAGGGCTGTTTCATCATGGTGCTGGCAGAGGACCGCTCTGACCCCAGCAGCTAGGGAAACTGGCCTGTTTTCACAGTTTTATCTTTTTTCTCCTCCTTCTTCATACAAAATGAGTAACTTAAAACACAGCTTCTGCAGAGACCACCTGCTCCAGGGCTGGGAAACTGGGTGCGAAAAATCCTGGCCTGGGAGTAAAAAATGAGCCAACTTACTGCAGCACTGAAGGGAAGCCAAAAAAGGTCCTTCTACCTCCTGCTATTTCACAGGCACTACTTTCCTGCTACCAAGAAGCTGACTGTGTAGTCATAACTCAGGGATCCCAGCCTGCTTCAAGGGTGTACAGATGCCAGGTGGGAGAAAGTGTGTGATGCTCCCTGAGCTCCTCCAGCACCTGAGAAATCAGTGTCTCTGCTCCAGGCACTCTTGCTCCCATCAAATATCTCACAGCTGAAAGCTGGTTAATCACAACACTTCACATGTGTCCAAGCAGTGCCTATGTTCCAGTTAAAAGAACAGGGACTTGCAAGGAAAACCAGCTCCTCCTCTACATGGCACAGTTGCTCCTTCCCTAAAGTACCTGTGAAAACCCTGCCTGGCTGTGCTGGGGGTTTCCACCCTGGCTGGACTGATGTGGGCAGCAGGACTGGAAGCACAGGAAATAAGAGGAAGGGGTACTTGGCTTTTTGTTTTCTTTTCCCTGTTTTTTTAAAGCAGGAGGAGAGGACTGCAGTGTTAACTCCACAGATCTGGCAGGGCAGGGAGCATGCCAACCTTTCCCCACAAAACTTTCCAGAGACAAAACTGGTTTCCACTCTCTCTGGGCGTGATGGCAAATCTTGCTGAGGCACTGCAAGACTGAAGTTTGTCTCACACAGCCTGTGCTGTGAGGGAGGAGGTTTTGTGCCAGGAAGAAAGTCCCTCACGTGCATTTTTACAATGCTGTACACCAGCCCAGGCGACCGCTAGGGACAATGGCACATCCCGCAGTTGGTCGCAGGTCATGCCGTTACATCAAGGCTCAGGTTGGTGCCTCTTCCCAGGACCCAGGGCTAACGGATCTCCTGAATGGCATGCCACTAAGTCTGGATGAGACCACACTTCCTTTGCAAAACCCCACTCTAAGTGTGTTGCATCTGCAGCCACAGCATGGCCACGTGCTGTCAACAGCTCCCTTGCCCCTAGAAACCCATCCCAGGACGTGGCACCCGTGACCTCGGGCAGTTTGGGGAGTGGGAGAAAGCAGGAGGGCTGGTGGCGGGCAGGCGGCAGGCAGCCTCCCTTGGCAGCCCCAGCCAGCAGAAAAATGTGGAGTTTGTTCTCTGGGAAATGCAGCAGCGCTCCAAGAGCAAAAGACAACTCTGGCTCCGAGCTTCTCCCACCCACAGTCATGGAAAAGTGACATGAAATTTCTCAAGCAGACTTTCTGATTAAAGCAAGATCCTTTATGGAGTTTAAATAAAAACCAGCTCTCTTGGCAAGGCGTCGAGAAAGCCTCCCTGAGCGCGGTGCGGAGGGGCTGTCGGGCGGCTGCTGGGGGAGTCAGCGGTCCCGGGCCCAGATCTGAGGGAAGGGGAGGAGGTTGAAAAGAAAAGGGGAGGTTTTGCAATGTCATAAAAATGATTTGCAATGAACATGCTTAATACTTCTGGAATTTCTTGGCATTGTTCAATTAAAAAAAATAATAAAAAAGAAGGAATAGGGGTGAACTTCAGAAATGTGATTAATCCTATAAGACAAGCTGAGGAGGGGAGCCATGTTTCCACTGGATATTAAAGCCAGATGAAAGTTAACTCTTAACTTGTGAAAAGCTGGCAGCGCCTCACACTCCTCCTCCAATGAAAGTTACTGCTGGGGAGGGGAAGGATGATGGATATTTTCTCCTCTTTGCTTCTTCTATTTGATGAAGGAACAAAATAGTAAGAGCCACAGAAATGGAAAGAGGTGGAGAAGTGGCGAAAGCCCAGTGTCTGCCTGCCCACATCGCGCATGTTTCTCGGATCAACAAAATCTAAACGAGCACCAGGAAAATTAATGTGTGCCTTGGTGGTCTCGATTCATCACAGCCAAATTAAGATTTTGGAGCCAAGGCACAGGCTCCAGCAATGCTGGCAGGGATCTGCACACATACACTTACATGAGCACGTGTACATGCACACACACCCTGAAGAGAAGGGGCCCAGGAGCCTGGAAAAATAGCAGACCCAAGGTCCTGGCACAGCAGAGCCATCTTGAAGATAGAAAATGACGACCAGGGCACCCCCTGGGATGACTGTGGTCTGGGCAGACATGGGGACCTCTCACATGCAGCCCCCCAGATGGTGGCTCAGCCCACATCTCACAGCTGTGGGTGTTGCAGCCCCACAGTAGGGAGCAGGACCTGCAGCTCTTCCTGGCTTCCCCTCAGCCCAGAAGTGAGGCACGAGGAGTGAAACTGTGGACAGAGGGGGAAAGAACAGAGGAAAGGGATCCTGGGGTGGCTGGGGGAGCAAGAACTAGGTGCCTCCGGAGAAGCACAGTGAAACTGGCAGGAGAGAGGGGAAAAAAAGCAGAACTGGGACAAACTACTTTCTCATATGCCAAGTCTATGAGCTTCCTGCGAAACCACCCCCCTAAATTCCTGCTTCCCCACAAAGAACAAGAGTGATTTATTTGCCAGTGGATTTTGGCCACAGGCGATCTCAACTGCCCTGCTTGTCAGTGGTATGGGCATGTACAGCCATCCTTCAGCATCGATGGGTCAGCCAGAGATGGTGAGGGGTGGTCAGGGTCACCCCTGTCCCCCTCTGTGCATGGGACAAGCTCCCCCCCCCACATTCTGTTGCCTTTGGCCCCAGCACAGCAAAACAGAGGGTGCAGTGCCAAGCTGGGACAACCGGCTTCAGCCTGGGGGTTTCAGACAAGCTGCCCCCGAGTTGTGGGGGGACCATGCATGTCCCCCCCAGCAGGCAGGGTAGGGCAGAGAGGGGTGGAAGAGAGGGCCCATGCCAGGACTTGCCCCTTCAGCTGCCCAGCCAGCAGCAGCCAGGCCCCACATCTAACATGCAATTTGCACCAGAGTCTAACATTCACTGCAGCTGGGAGAAACCACATCCCTTCTCACTGGCTGGGTTTTCCTTCTCATATGGCAGCACCCAGCATGCCAGCCCATGTTCTTGTCCTTAAAAGACATGCCTGACCACAGTGAAGCAAGTCCTCATCTACCAGCCATTGTCCGGGAGGTGCTGCGGACAGACAGACTGAGCACTGCCAATCCCAGCTGTGCTGGGATAACAGGCCTTTTTTTTTTCCCTTTTTTTGTTTAGGAGGGAGTGCAACCAAAGGCCATTGCTTGTGTCCATCTGCAGCCAGCTCGGAGGCGCAATGGGGCGAGCCGGGGTGCGGGGAGGGTCAGCCCTGCAGCCAACTGTGCTGCTGTCACTGGGGAGGGAAACCAGCTGAATCCCAGGGCTGGGGGCCAAGCAACAAGGCAGGCGAGACAGGCCTGATTAAATGAATGTGAGACCATAAATAACTTTGGAGAAGAAGCAATAGTAAATAAAATTATGGCCCCCAAGGTAAAAGTTCTCCCTGCCGTAGGGAAGGGTGAAAGGGGGAAGGGAGGGAGCCCGAGAAGGGGAATAGGCAGGAATGGGGTCCTCCAGCCTGGGGGAAGGCACCTTCCACATTTCTCCCCTCAGCTGTGAGAGCAGCCTAGGGCTATGGCTCTCGCTCCCCATCTAGCCAGCACCGCAGGAGCCTGGGCACTGGTGCTGTCACCACCATATTCCTCCCACCCTGCTGAGACAGGCACAGCCCCACAGACTCCTGCCTACTCACACCCCCCAGCACATCTCCCCCACCATGCCTCAGCCCCACTCCCCCACCCTGGGCCCATCTCACGGCCCTCATGCCACAGCCCTGCCGGCTCACAAAACACCACCTGTGTTTTCCTTCTCTCCCCTCCTCACACCGCCTCTGCCCCCAGGGCCAGAGCCTCCATGACTGCTCTGCAAACGCTTTTCCAACAGGCAGCCATCCCCTTCCTTCCCTCCCTCTTGCCATTTCTCTGGGGAGTATCAGAGGAGAGGCCCTGGCAAAGGAAAATGAATGGGGCTGTCTTCAGAAAGCAGCTGCAAATTCCTGGGGGATGCCCAGCCCGACCCCGTGCAGGGTCACTGCCCACAAGCACCACACGCTGAGGCCCAGCTTCCCACACGTGCTGCCACAAGGCCGAGGACTGACCTCATCCGTGGCACCCATGGAAGGAACAGGGCAAGGAGCCTGCCTGGGACACAGGTACCTGCACTCCCACATCCCTGGCCACAGGGACACTGGAACAGGTGCAGTTTCTTTGCTGCACCCCTTATCTATTTTTCTGTTTTGTATTTAAATGTCATGTCGTCCAGGTCAGGCTTGCCACTCTGTTTGCTACACTGATTTTCCATGCATGCAGATGAGTTCTGGGAGCTACACAGCTCTTGCCACCTCTGTGCATCGGCTTTGCTCCAGCCCTACACCTCGGATGCCCCTGTGAGCTCCATGAAGAGCTCTTGACCTTCCAAGCCTTTGGCTGTTACAGAACCAGCCCTCAGCACCATGTACAAGTCACTGGTGGAATTACTTGGCTCCATCACAGCCCACTGCAGCCATGCCTTTTATATACAGCACCTCTTCTCAGGAGAGGGGCTGGGGCAGGGCTTTCTGGCAGGATGGCAACTTTGCTACCTAGAATCAGGCACAGAAAATATCTCTCACTTCTTTGCAGCTGTCATCCATATGAAGGCTTAAGGCCTGGCTTGGAAAACCAGGAATACTCCTGTTTTATCCACACAAGCTGTCCCAGACTGCAATGGTGCCCTGGGGCCCGCAGGGCTCATCTTGTGCACCATGGTCAGGGCTAGCAGTGATCAGCAGGTGCAACGTGCAGTGACCTGCACTGACATGCCACAGGCTGCCAATGTGTGGAGCACCAGGTCAACTCTAACTGGACTCAAAGGTGTCCAAGTAATGCCTGAAGTGCTGCTCCCTCTGTCACTTTATGAAATCTTTCCCTTCTGCAAATCCCTCTTCCCTCCACCTCCTATTACATCAGCTATTTTATCTCTGCTGGAGAAATTCAATGCAAGTTTCAACCAGCTCTCTGAGCCAGGGGGCAGAGAGATGGACTCGGCGTCACTGTGCCACAGATGAGAGCAGGAGGTATCAGTCCCAGGGCTACGCTGTGGCTGCCAGCACTGCAGCGATGGTTATCTGCCTGCTGACTGTCAGCAAAGCACAGCGAGGCCCCAGGGGACTGGGCACACAGAGCCTGGCACACTCCAGACTGTTTCCTTCAAAGAAGGCAAAAAGAAAGGAGGGGAAATAGCCTAAAAGTTGGCCAGATGATATTACCTACACTCCTCGAAACCTAGCAAGTCACTTCTTTCAGTGACTCCAGGTCCTCTTCCAAAATAAACCTAAGCCTTGAAAATATTTCCATTGCCCCCCCACTTTCATTCACATTCCAGTTTCTCCTTCCCCCTGTCACCCCAAAATAACTTTTGGACAGAGCTAAGACTTTCAGAGGGTTTTCTTTCAGCCCTGAAGGTTATCTGGAGGAGATGCATCAACTGCAATGCTGACCTGCCAGGGGCTTTCCTGTCCCTCCCAGGACCATGGTCACCACTGAATCAGCTCTGAGCAACGTCTTGTAGAGGAGGTCTGGAGCAGGAGACAGGGCCTGGGGCACACCTGCTACCACAGCTTTCAAACTCAGTCCCACCACCAACTGGTGCTCCCTGTTATTTCAGACCACTGCAACACCACTGTTAAAAGCAACCTTCAGCTCATGAACATGCAACTGGTTATTTGAACCCCTCCAGAAGGTTTTCCTCCTACACCTTCAGTCCCACATCTCTACTGGGATGCCCTCTCTCTCTCTTCACTCACTGACTGCTAAATCTTCCCCACCTGGGTGCTCTCCATCACCCAAGGCTGTCCAGGTGTGTGGGATACAGCCTCTGCCATCCCCAGTTCCCCCTGAGGACGAGGGACTCATGCAGCACAGTGCAGCACAGGGGTTTTGAGGCCTGGATTAGTTGCGTGATCATCCAACCTCTGGCTCCAGTTTTGTGAGCTCCACTGAATGGTGCTCCTGACTTCCTCTCAGAAGTGCATTTGCCATGACAGGGACCACAACAATGGCCAAGTCCTTCTGTTTTGCACACACACCCCCAGCAGGTGAAGGTGATTTGGCTCCTGGAGAGGGCTGATGCACTACTCAGCTGTAGTTGATTTGGCCTGAAGGACACGGAGGGGGCTTCTGGTGCTTTAGGACCTGTCTCCCATCCACCACTGATGCTAGACCAAAGCAGACAGATAGATCAGACATATTTTTCCCAGGAGAAATAGAGCTGGTGGTATGGGGTTGGGGTGCGAGTAAAAAAAGAAAAGGGGATCAGCTGAGCAGGAAGTGATCAGGCTGAGGAGCTGTGCACACCCTACTCTCCTAAATGCAAACCATGCCCTTGGTAATCCCATCCACCTCTCCCCTCCTCTCCTCCTCTCTATCAGGCCACCAGCACACACAGCCCCCTTTCTGCTCTGGAATGTGTTCTCCGAAACTTAATCTCAGCATGGGGCTCAGGCCAAATCCCCCGACAGATTGGGCCCCGTGACAACCCCCTCCCACCCCGCCTAAGAGTTCAGCAACTCTCTCCTTGCTTTCCCCAGCCTCCTCCTCCTCCCACCCAGCCTGGCCTAAACATTTCACTGCTGATTAATGTATCAGTGTCAAGCAAATAGTTCTTGGCTTTAAAGCGAAGTCAGGCCCCACTTTGCACAAACATCTTCACTTCTTCATTTTCTTAAGACTTAGCCTCAAACTCCCTTTTGCTGGGAAAGATAAAGCCCTTTCTATGCTCAGGGACTGTCACTGCAAGGCAATGGCAACCTCCTCTGCACACACTTGCTCCACCAAACAGTGTGGGTATCTGAGAAGGTGGGGCTCTCTACTGCTCTTTCTCAGATGCATCCAAATACAGCACTTTCTGGCCAAAACCAGGCACTTGTAAGAAGAGTTGCCCACCTAAGACACCTCTGGCCACACACACATCTCCCAATGCCAGAGGGCAGCAGTGACAAGCACATAAGCTCAGGGATACGAGCAAAGTCCCTCAGAGCTGTGTCTCAGGAAGGCAGTAAAACTTAGCACACACTGACCCTGTGCTGGCAGCAGTCCTGCAGCAGCCCTGGCAGCAGTTTGGCCATCAGCACCAGCAGGCACTATTTGTAAACTCAATCAGTAAGTCAGGAAACCAACCAGGCACACAAACCCCATAGCTTGGGTATTTCCTGGTCTTGCAAAAACTTCTCCCTGCAGGACATGTCTGCAGCCTACTACGCAGGAGGAGGACAGCTTGGGCCAGGCTGGGCCACAACACGTCAGCCAGTCCATGACCAAAAATGCTACAAAATGGCCTATGCCAAAGGAGTCATCCCTTGATGCCAGCATGGCATCAAGGGATGGATGAGCCATCATTCATCAAGAATGCATGAGCCTCCCAAGATGTGTGAGTGATGGCCCAAGCAAAGCAGGGGCTGGCAGAGAACTGAAGCGACTCACTAGCCAAGGTGACCACCGCAGGGACACTGGCAATGACTCCTTCGGGCACACGAGCGATGCACTGGTATCGCCCCACGGTGCGATTGTTGAGAGCCATGATGACGAGCTTCCCTCCTTCCACATGGATACCCAGCACCTCGTCTGATCCAGCCAGCTCCTTCCCGTTCAGTCTCCAGGTGAGGTTCACTTGAGGTGGGTCCACCACACACCCCAGGCTGACTGGGCCCCCAAGTTTTTGCACAATGGAAGCAGGCTGCACTGTGACCTGAAGAGATTCACCTGCATAGAGGGAAAAAACAGGAATAAGAAAGCTCTGTGAGACTCTGCAATAGAAAGGACAGAGAAAAAAGCTGCAGTGCTGTACATTTTGCATTCCCCATTGCCTCTCCTTGTGCTGCACCTCCCCCTTGACTCCTCACACATCCACCCTAATGTTTGGAGATGTACATCAGCCCCATTTCTTTTTGACACTGCCAGAGAGAATTGTCCCACTCCAAATATATCTCCTCCTCTGGAGGAGAGTTTGAACCTAGACCTTTGGTCAAGGCTACTCAGGGAACAGCAGAGGGAGAAAACCACTTTGTACTTGAGGTATGGCTATGCAAAACAGCATCAAGGCAAACCAAAATGGGTCAGAACAGACACTCACTCAGTTTGGCAAAACAGCTGGCGGCCGCAAGCACGAGGCAAGGGATGGGGGACATGGGCCTCTTCCTTCCACGTGTCATTGCCATCCCATGCGGTGTGACCTGGGGTGCCCAGGGAAGGGTCCCATAAGCTGCCTCAGGGGATGCAGTGGATGTGTGGCAGTGGATTCCTGCGGATGACAAGAGACATGATGGATGAAACCCTCAGGCTTCCCTCTGCTTTCCAGCCCTGCCAACATCCCCAAACTGCCACAGATTCACTGAGCCAGTGGCCTGAGTAGGCTATAGACACTGATGCAAGCATTTCTCTTCTGCAGCTTCTCCCCCAGGCATGGTTGGGAGCCTCCCAAGACATCCCATCCTCAGCCCTCAGTACACAAGCACACACAGACATACACTCCCCTTCCCCATTTCACACTTGGCGCAGTGAATGACAGTGATGCATACCAGGCAATTTTCAGGAGCAAAACACAAATATTTCCAACAAAGTGTCACTGAAGACATCCACTGAGTGTTGCTGCCACTTCTTGGCTATGTCTGGAATATATTCTATTTTGAACACTAAAGTAAATGAGCAGTACAAGTCCATTCTAACTAAGAGACTTGACCTACGAAAATACTTCAGATTAACTGCTCTGCCAGAAACACACCCCCTATTTTGAGTCTACACAAACCACCAGGTTCATATTTGAAAGCATCAACTAGCCCCAAAAAACAGAAAGGCAAGGCCACCTGTCACAACCCAGGCTGCTGTGAAGAGCTGCACACTGCAGCAGCTGCTTCGGAGACTCATGAACAAACACTAAAGCAGACAAGCCAGGTCAGGGGGATTAAAGACCTCAGTAGCTGCCCCGAGAGACACCTCAGATGTCAGACTGAATTCCTCTTTAATCAAAGGCAACAGACTGAAGTCAAGAGCAGATTTCCCTCTACTGGCATCGTAATGCAGCTACAGGATTTTAAGCTCCCTTCAGCTGCAGCACTAGGATGACCTGCAAGTCTTAAGGCACTGCAGGATTGCTCCTGTGGTATGTCTACAGGGAAGAAGCCCAAGATCAAACCCAAAGCAGCCATGGTAGCCAGCCCAAGCAGCAGTTATATTGCTCAGCAATCAGCTCATTAGCCACAGTCACCACCATCAAGAGCACCTGACTCTGCAGGGTGGTATTTCCTACTTCCACCATGGTCACTGCTTGAGCCATCACCTGTTTGAACATGTGCTCTCCATAACCACCCCAGTCAAAAAGAGGGCACAAGTCTCCCTTCAAGCATAACACCCAAAATTACACCTCCTAACTCCTGAAGTAAGGACTGACAAAGACTCTCCCTGAGAGGCCTGGTGAGTTGTTCAAGGCAAGGCTGATTACTGCTAGCAAGGAACCACAGCATTTGGGGAAGTATCACCAAGCTACTCTCAAATGACTTTGCCTGGCCTTTGGTGACAGCAAAGGTGCAAGAGTGCAGCACAGGACAATGTCCATGGCCAGCCATGCTGAGGTCCACATCGTGAGAGCAAGAATCCAGCAAGCTGGCTTGCATGCATCTCTGCAAATTGGGCTGTCCCTCTGACAGCCTCACAAGCTGTCCCTTTCCCCACCACCATGTCCCAGAGCCCTGCTTGAAGGAGAAGTCATGGAAGAGACATTCATATAAAGTTGAGAAGAGAGAAGAAAAGCCTGCTCAGAGCTGGTGATTTCAAAAGGAAAAAACACCAAGTAAAGCAACGTGCTGCTGGAGTTTTGCAAAGGCCACCAAGAGCATCTTTACACGGCGCTTTGCAGGCCAGTATCAGTTCAGTGCACTGGCTGGCCCAGCGGGCTCTACACAAGGCAGCGCTTTCCAGGAGTTACACAGTCATGGGTAGAGTGAGGCCAAGAGGACAAGCCCTGCTGACAGGCAGGGTAAATTAAGTCAAGCTTGGCATGGCCCAATGTGGCTTCCAGGCATCCAGGAGCATGGACAGAGCTCAGACATTGGGCATACCGTGAAGGCATCCAGAGAGACCAGCTAGGCCATACTCCAGCTACTGCAGGCCACAGCCCCATTACATGTCAAAATCTCTGTGGGTAACCTCCAGTGCCAGAGACACAAGACAGCAACTTCCCTCCCACACACCTCCTCCTTCTCGGTATTCACTCTCCTCACCTGAGAAGAGTCTCAACATTTCCCGCACCAACCAGCACATGGTGTTGTACAAGATACTTCAGGGATTGACTTGGAGACCCATCTGAGTTGCTCAAGTTTATTTCTCCACGTAAGACAGCCACCAAAGCACCCTTCATTAGGCCACAGCCACCATGGCAAGTCACTACTGATGATGGCTGTAAAAGTGCCCTAGGTCTGTCCATACCAGAACATGCAGTGTTGACACCACTGCTGATGCACATTTCCCACTAATTACACTCATCTAGAAAAGACTTTGAGTTCAGGCTTAAAAACACCTCACACCCTAAGGTTTCCCGGAGATAGAAAGCCTTACACTGACATGGAAGAAACATTTTGGGGTAGGACCTACTCTCTGGTTCCTCAGTGCTGGAAGCCTATGGAGCAAAGCTGACTCATCCCCCCTATCTGGATGGGTTTGGCAGCAGGATGGAAAAATGCTGGACAGAAAGGAGTTGCTCCTTGGAGCCCAGGCTGAGGGAGGGGGTAGGCAAAGATGTTCCCAACCAGACCTCCCTGCAGCTCTGCATTGCACAGAGCCTCTGGCCAGAAGGGCAAAGCCAAAGGCGCAGAACTGAGCCCCTTCGTCAACTAGGACCACCCAGGCACATCGATGCAATGATTGAACTGGCTGCCCCCAGGTCTGTGAAAAGATGAAGAGCAATACATGGGGAGAAAAAAAAGGGGAGCTCAAAAAATTTGGCCATGGCACTGGGCAGATTGAACAGTATTGAGCAGAGAGTGAGAAGGGAAGGTGTGTTGCAACAAGTGTATGGTACCTCCCCAAACCTCCAGGCAAGGGTACAAGCTCTAAATAGGGACATGTGGCCATTTCTTTCACAGCTGAGTGAAGTACAAAAAGTAAATGGCCAGCATAAAAATAATGAGGAAAATGAATGAAAACATCAATTCCAAAAGAACTATTAGGATCCAGGGCCAGATTTTGAAATTCTGAGCTTCCACAATTGAAGCCAGATTTTCAAAAGCATTCAGTTCTTGACATGCTGAGCTCTCCTGAATAGGCAACCAACTTATTTCGATGCCTAAATGGGAGCTGACCTCTTTTGAAAATGCTGCCGTTAAGCAGCCTGCAATAGTGCAAAGCAAGGAACTTTATTAATCAGGCAGCTTTCGATCTGCCCCATGTCCCTGCCAGCAGCACCAGAGTGGACTGCAGTGGGAGAGGTAGCAGAGGTGGGGAGTGGAGGAGGCCCCAGGCACTCCAGTTGACTTCCTAGAGGTGGTGGTCCCGGGCAAGGGCTGCAGGGCTGCTGCATGACAGCGTCCTGCTCTGCTGCCTCCTGTCCCCAAGGCAGGTACCCTGCGAGGTGCCCCTGGTTGCCAACACTTCTGCAGCCACCACCACCACCAGCCTTGACAGCTCCTGCTTAATTGCTATCTAGGAAAAGAAAGAGTTAAAGTAATTTAAAGACTTTCAAGAGGGAGGGCAAACAAAAAAATTATTTGTTTATTTATTTTAAATTCTTTCCTGCCAGGTTAAAATAACAATTTCCTGTCGGTGGAGCTCTAAGTCCCTTTCAGACAGCCCAGTAAATCAAAGAAGGGGTCATTAAGAGAACAAAATTAACGAGAGCTTCATCAGCTAAGGAGGGGTGGTGGGGGTGTAAAATCTGTCGGCTCGGCTTCCCACCACACACCTAACCCTGCCTGCAGCCCCAGCTGTGCCGCGGCGATGGAGGGCACTGCAAAGGCAGCGGAGAGAGAAAGGAAAACCAGAGGTGAAGATATAAAAGGGAAGAAAGGCCCGCGCCTGCGCGGGGGGGTGACAAAGCTCGAAAGGAAAAGGGGATTTGAATTAAGCACAGGCAGCAGGAGAGGTGTTTGCTGATTAGAAACTGAAGGTTTTACTGAGGAAATGCTGCTCACAGCCCCAGGCCCCCTCCTGCTTAACAAGGGCCAGCCAAGCAGCCCTCGTTACTGCCACACTGCCTGTAATTTACAAGGCTCCCAAATAGGAACCAGCCTGTGCCCCAGCTCCGGGGCAGCATCCCCGCACTACACATCCCAGCTCCGCCGGCAGGCTGCGGGAATGCACAGGCACGTCGGGAGCTGGGAAAGTCACCGATGCACATGACAGTGGTCTGGGGCTGTGTCAGGCAGAACACACCCTGGGCACCTCTTCCTGCAAGGGATGAACTGTGGGAAGGAATAGGGACTGCTTTGCACCGAGGGAAAGGCTGCAGCAACTTCAGTCCAGCTACCAGCTGGGGACACCCTGGGTGACTCTGGAGAATTCACTGCAGCTGCTCTCTGTTTCCAGCAAGTCAACTAGGGACAATGATACTCTCAGCTCTCTGTTTCATACATTGAGACCTTAGCTTTTCAAAAAAAGCAATGTCTTACACAGTACTATGAGCCAATTTTACTTGTAATCATTGGTTTTTAATACAAGACAGTATTTTTTTCCCCCCATAAAGCACAAACCGCTGGAAAAAAAAATGTGAAAGAGAAAAGAGCAACAGTACTCCTTTGTTTTACAAACTGGGGAATCTGAGGGCTAGAAGAGGAAGCCAACCTGGCCCAAGATTATATTATAAAGCAGGGGCAGGCAGGGCTGGAAATCAAAAGCTCTCTGACTGGGACCTCCATCCCATCAAGCAAGCTGCTCTTGGATCCCAAATCTTTTCCATCCCACCTGAAAAATCACACTGTACAACTGTATAATCCTCTACCTGCAAAAATACTGTCCAGGTGACATACCTGAGCAGATCAGCTGCAAAGTCACTGTATGATTCCTGGGCACGGACAGCAGTCTGGGCATCCCTGACTGCTTCTCCCCAACCTATCAAACAGTAGCATCCCACAGGGCAAAATTAACCTCCACCCAACCCCTGTCCCCATTTCAAAGTATTAATTTCACACTGTTAAGTAATGCTCATTTTCTCTGAAAGCATTTGGAAAAGGACAGGTTGGTGCAGGACAGAAGCTCCCCCTCCCACATAACAGCATGGGCAGCTGATGGGGATGGGTGTGCAGATGCCACAGGGAGTGACAGGATCACAAATGGGAAGTGGTTGGTATCAGGAGAGGGCAGAGAAGTGAAACCCAATGTTACACCACCATGTTGGAAGTCAAGGAGGTAGCACAGCATATGTGGAAACAGGGAGAAAAGCTTGCCTGTTTTTTCCCTCGGTAGCACTGAGAGATGCTGATTTCAGAGTGCATTAGCTCTTTTAACACAGCCCTTGACTAACTGTATGAGGAGGTCCCCTCCTCCCTTTTTAAAAGTGATTAGGCAAAGAAGACTCTCTTACTGCCTGCTTGTGAGCTCAGAGAGTCCATCAAAAAGCCACAACAGAGAAAGTCTGGAATAAATTCATGCTCATAGTCAGAAGGAAAATACCCAGAGTAAAACCTGGCATGGCACAACCACCACAGATCAGTGAGTTTGCCTACAGACTGCAACTGGGCAACCCTGAAGAAGAACCACAGTTTTAATTCAAGCAAGTCCTGAGCAACAGACACCTTTTTTAAAAAAACCTAAACTTGCAAGTAAAACATCTTTTTTCCATGAACAGAACAGCTCATGCAAACCAAACCAGCAACAAACCAAATATGCAACAATCTTTGTAACTTTTTTTGTCTTCCTCAAGATGAAGCTACTTCCCTGAGCAGTTCCTTTCCACAACAGCCTGCAGCCTCACCAGGGAGAGGACTGGGCATGCTGGCTTTAAATTAGCAACAGGATGCAAAGCCTTCTCATAGCCTGCCTGACTTTTGCTCATATCCCCAAGGACCCAATGCCTGCAGTTCCTGGCACCTCTCCATCCAACGGCTCCTCTGAACTGAGCGCCACTTTCCAGCTGGCATTGATCAGGCTGACTTTGCTGAGCCCCAGCAAACCCCTTCACGTTGGCATTTCATCAGCCAGCAAGCGTGAGGCCGCCTGAAGAACGAAATGCCACCCTCATACCCACTACAGGCTCCCCAGTGTCCCCATGGCAGAGGCACCGTGAGCTCGCCTTGGGCGCTGCCCGTGGCACGGTAGTCCCAGGGTGGCTGGACCCGCCAGCCTGGGATAGCCCTAGTGCAGGCAGGCCAGGGATTGCCCCACAGGATACAGGTCCTTTTTTCCACAGTTATCAGGAGAGGAGACCTGTGCTAAAACAGAGTATATATACAGTGGCTTTTGCTGCCCCTTGGCGTGCCCTGAAAGCAGCTCCAGTCCTTGAAAAGACAAGGCTAAAGTGTAAGAAAAAAAGAAAACCCACGTCCTTTCTTCAATATCATGCTCCCCCCATGCCCTAGACACTTAATTTCCCTCCTTCCCTCCCCCTCCCCGGCTTCCCCCTCCATTCTGAGTAAATTCAATTTGACAACCCTGCTAATTGGATAAACGCTGCT
>VZTH01002047.1:0-34578 GCA_013397815.1 Aleadryas rufinucha
CCCCGGGCTCGGCCGGGCTCGGCGCCGTGACGCGGGACCCCCGCGCCATTCCCTCCGCGACCGGCTCCGCACTCCCCGCTCCGGCCCCGCGGCTCTCACCGGGGCCGAGCCCCGACCTGCTGCGGGCCCCGAGAGACTCGGGGTTTCACCGAGCGGAGCCGCCGGTGTCACCGTGCCGCGGCCTCCCCGGCTCGAGGGAAAGGCTTTTATTGCGCGCGGGAAGAGCTGCGGATCAGCGAAGGGTTTGTTGTTGCTGCGATGTTATTTTTTTGCGGTGCTGTTGCGTTGTGCTGCACTTTGTTGTGGTCTCGCAGTGCTTTCATTTCGCTGTCAATACACTCCATCGTTTCAGTGCAATTTGTCGTTAAAAGTCTTAATGATAACATAGTTCTATAGATATTAAGTAGCCCAAAGGGCAGTATTAAGTAGCCAGTAGTTATAGTTGAAGGAAAAATTGTAGCGTGTTTTGATGAGTGTTTAGGTCTTTCAGTGACCTTTTGCAGAGATGCACAGTGAATGCTTTGGTAGTTAGATTTTTTTGAATTATTGTTATTAAATATTTTTAGGAGCTGCTTGAAAAGATTTTGCTCCAAAACCTGAGCACATGCTTTATGAAGGGACAGGGTAGGAGTGGAGGATGGTGGCCAGAGGCTGTATGTTTTGTTCAATACAAACACATTTTGCGTTTTCCAGTTTCGCGACTTTGCCTGAGTTTGGGATGGTTCGTGTGAGACACGCTGTGGTTCGTGCCCTGGTTGTGATACGTGACTGCCTGTCCCGACACAGTTACAGTGTTTGGTGTTGCCAGAGATCTGACTTCTGGCTTCGTGTCAGTACCAGCCCATGACTCTTCCTGAAGATACAAAGATTTTGCTCCGTGTTTCCCGTTTGAATCCCGTGGCTCTCTAACCAAATGAGTCTCTGAGCTCCTTTTTCAGACAAACCCCTTTTCTCTGCTGTCCAGGTTGTTTCTTTCCACAGCACCGTGGGAAACTTCTTCCAAATGCCCTTATCAAGCGCAGTTACAGACGTGACTGTTTTTTCTGGCATTCAGAAACCAAACACAAAACACCTTTACAAAGGTGCACAGGGAAGCAGCCTCACCTCATGCTTTAAAGTTTGTCAAGAGGCCTCTGATTCACCGCTGCTGTCTGCCAGGAGGAACAGCTCAGTCCAGCTGGAGTCAGGAAAAATCCACAGGCCAGGTTTCCTGCTAAAGACTCACGTGCAGGTGAAAATTTGATGTTGTCTTAACGTGTGCAAACAGAGCTTTGCCTGGGGGATTTTTTGTTAAGGACATGCAGAGAAGAATGGGACAAAGCAGATTGCACAGAGTGAATGGAGGGGTTAGCAGGAAGGATTGTTTTATTTTATTTCTATCTGCAGTTCATACAATTGTGATCTGCCTGGATGATGTTCCAGGTGACAAAGGTGTCCCTCTGGGTCATGGTTAACGTGACTAGAAGCCGTGGGTATGCTCAGCTCTGGAGAGGAGTGAGGTGCAGGTGTGTGTATGAACTGCAGGCTCAAGGTTTTGAGAGGTCAGGAATGATTGCATCACTTCAGACACCCAGCCTGCCCAGCCAGGCAGCTCTGCCTGTCTGTCTGTCAAACACCTGCAGCAGTGAGCAGCTACTGAGAGCAGCTGCTGCATTGGTTGGGTGCTTGAGGGGACCAGCACCAGTGCAGGTTGGATACTTTGGAACAAAACAGCACAGAAAATGTCAGTAAACATCTGTGGGGTAAGGAGGGGTTGGTAGGATGTGAGCAGAGGTTTGAATCTCTGATTTACGTCTGTGTGGACAGGAACTGGGTTGGTATTTGTACATAAAGATGTCCTGGAACTTCTGCTTTTGAGCCTGTTGATAGAAAGCCCAGCTCAGGGTGACGAGGCAGTGACACCGTTCTGAACACACAGGCTGACTCACAGCAGTGCTTCCAGCTCCCTCAGGGAGCCAGCAGGCCGGGTCCTGTCTCACAGCAAGCACTTTCCATCCATAAAACACCTTACCTCTGACTGTGCTAACCCCATGTGGGGGTTGTCAACAGAAAAGGGTGGAAAAAGGTTTTGTGAAACCTCTGTTTGAAATGTGCGTGTGCTGGACTTTTATCAGCAGCTGCTGTGTCTCTCCCTGCTGTGGCCACAGCCAGCCTCAGCCAAACCTACAGAACTGCCTGGTTGGGAAGAAGAAAAGCTGTGATCACATGGGATTGGAATTGTGTGATAATCTGAGGTCAGTTGTTATTTAGTCCAATGCCACATGGAAGGAAGGTTTGAGAACTTTAAGTCTTGTTTTCTGAGAGCAAGGTTGAAAAATACTCATGCTAAAACTGGCTTTAGATAAGTGCAGTTGTTGGTGAAAATGTGAACCTGGAGAATCCATAATCTGTGCAGAACCTTGCCCTCACTGAGCACTCACTCTTGGAGTGGAAATGATTTTTTGAGTCATGCTCAGTTGAGCTGAGAAGCTTGGGATGGGAACTGAAACAGTGTTCCCTTAAGGAAGAGCTCTACTAGGCTGACCTGCCTTATTCTGTACTGCTTTTATTTTTTCATTTGCCTTTTCCTCTGCCCATTGCATTGTAACTCTCCCATGGACAACAGGAAAATATTTACTGAAGGTGTGTAGAGTCTCAGTGTTTTTAAATGGCCCTGTGTCCCTGTCTACCCTGGGAAAGGACTAGAACAGAATGGTGGACACTCACCTTTAAAGAGGAAACTCTTTCTCTCATTAGGAGATTCACTTGCACTTTTGAAAGTGTTGATTTCAAGTTGTTTGCAGCCTGTGAAGTGTCAATTTCCTATAAACCTTGAAATGATGAAACTGTTTCCTTATCTGTTGATCTCCAGTATTGTATCAGTGCAGGATCTGTTGTGGGTCATGTTTGGAAGCTGAATTGTACAGCTCACGGAGGGCTGACACGGTGGGTTAACAGAGTAATCACTGGTATAGCGAGAAGAATTTATTCTGGAATACTTTTCTGCAAGATCAGCTGGAAATCCTGTTGCCCTGGGGTTTGGGTGGTGTTGCTGTGCAGCAGGGACGGCTCTCTCTGGTGACAGTGGGGTGTTCTTCGCATTAGTGCTTAGGAGGGACAAAGTGATCCTTCCTTAGGCTGGGATGTTGTGTGCTCAGGGTTCCTCGTTGTGTTCTGTTATTGTGGGTCACTGCAGCGCCTGTCCTCTCCCTGTAATCCTGCCAGATGCCACTTCACTGGGCAGCATCTGGGGACTGATCCAGTGGTGCAGAATTTTGGGCAAGTCTGGGTGTGTTAACGATGATGACAGCGAGAGACCGGGCAGGAAGGAGCTGGCAGTGATGTCAGTGCTGTGGGAGGACAGAGAACAGCCTCGGTGCTTTGGGGCTGCTGAGAGCAGTTCCGTGGAGCCCTGACCCTGGTTCTCAGCCTGCACAGAATTACTGAGGCACAAATTTGGGTTGGGGTGTCCCAACTGTGTGGCACAGGCTGGCACGCAGGCTGAGTGACACAAGTGAGCTCCAGAACTAATTAATTAAAAAGAAAAAAATCATAACTATTCTTTAACTGGTAGCTCCTAAATCCAGTGTAAATGCAGTGCTTTGAGGTTCATTAATCCACACTTCTGTCATGTAACGAAACAAAGCACAATGGCAGCCACCTCTGCAGAGCCTGTGGGAGCTGCACTGGCAGCTGGGACTGTGCCCTTCCAGCTGTGGATGTTCCTGAAGTGCTGCCACAGCTGCCCAAGAGTTCTTTTTGAGTATTCAGAAGAAAAAGAAGATTGAACCTGGTTTTAGTAAAAAATGAAGCCCAGCCTAGTGCGAGAATCTGCTGTTTGCTCTTCAGTTTGGCAGATGCAAAGTAACAATTTGGTGGTAAATAGTACAAACAGTCCCACTTCCTCTTCCCAGAACAGGGGCGGTTTGGGGTTTTTGACCTTGCTGTGCAATCCCACGTGCTGCTCCTCAGATCTGTGCCCCCTCACAGTGACGGTTGTGTTGGTTTGCTGGCTGGTGTGCAGAGCTGTGGAGGAAGGGATGGTTTCATGGCCCCGAGGTTTAAAAGTTCCTGTAATGAGAAAATTCTGCTGCAGAGCCTTGTGCTGTTATTGCCCTGAATTGCTTAATTACGATGACAAACATGCCTGAGTTAATCTCACAGGGCAGTGAAGATAAAACAAACATCAGTTTAATCTGAGTGTGAAGATCATCCGAAAGCATCACCCCAAAACGTCCAGCACAAATCTGATCAAGTTCTTGTTCCTGCTGGAACTTTGGTTACTTTTTGCAGTCTTGGAAGAGGGAAGTTCTCAGTGTCTGGAAAGCTCTTAGCTAAGGTATTGATACTCGTGGCTTTGGGAGGGTGAGAATTTCATGTGGGCAGGGTTTAATGGAGGTCCCCATTAAAAGAAGTGTCTGTGGGATGCAGTAATGTCATTTCAAAGCCAGACCAAAAGGGCACAGTAACCCTCCTGCGTGCTCACACAGGCAGAACAAATACCACGGGGCTGTGTTTGCTTTGGAAGGGCCGAACTAACCTTGTGGGAAGCAAACCGGTGTTTCTTACCTGCAGGTCAGGTCACTGTGTGTTGCTTCTTGTTGAACATTGAGCTGCTTACGTGAATGCCAAAGCCTTCTCTGAGCCTGCTGTTGAGTTTTGGAAGTCTGACTCTGATTTAGTCTGGTTTTGGTGTTTTAATATGCACTGGAAAGTTGAAGGTGTGTATGCCGGTGCTCAGCTGGAATCTCATTCAGTGAGTAACTCAGGGTTTGGGGGTCTGTTGATGCTGAGGCTCAGAACCATGCAGTGCTTAATATTAAAATAAGGTGTGAGGGGCAGGAGATAACCCTCCTCACACGGCTGCTGAGTGCATGCAAACTGCACTCTGCTCTTCTGGGGAGGGAAGAGGTTCAGAAGCTCCATCTCAGGCTGCTGCAGGGCTCTGGTTTCCCACTGGCCAAGGTGGAATGACCCACTTGCTTTTATTGTGCTGTTCAGAGCATCCCATGGGTCAGGGCCCTGCTCTCCTAAGGGCTGCCCATGTCTTCAGTTTTGGCAAGGAGGTAGGGAGGGAGGAGGAGGAGAGGTTTCTCTGTTTGGCTTTCTTTGGTGTTCCTGGCTCGTGCAGTTTACAGTGACTGTGTCAGGAGAATTTGGTGTCTCTTATATGCTGCAGGGTGAAATGCTGTGGATTTTGGCACCATTATTCTGACTTTGTAATACTTGGGCTTGTAGTTCTTAAGCACTCGTGGGTGCTTCTGATATTTTTTGAAATGTCTTGGAAAAGAAGGAATTGGCCGTATGAAAGACACTTCAGTAGCCCTTTGTAAAGGCTCAGTAACACCAGTCCTCTCTAAATCCGTGCGAGGGTGGCTGCTGAATAGAGAGGGGGAAATTGGTCTTGAGATCCCTTTTTTCCTCGACTGTTTAATTTGCTTAATTACTGTTTCTTAATTTACACTGACTTCTTATTTCCCTTCCCCTGCCTCTAGGCCCTATGAGAAAAAGGGAAAGCTAAGGATGCTGGAGCAGAACAATGGATTTCTCTTTCTCTTTCATGCAAGGGATCATGGGAAACACAATTCAGCAACCACCTCAACTCATTGACTCCGCCAACATCCGCCAAGAGGAGGCCTTCGACGGCAGCAGTGACATTGCCGAGGATGGGGGCCGGACGCCGTACGAGGCCGCGCTGCAGCAGGGCTTCCAGTACCCCACGCCCACGGCAGAGGAGCTGCCCCCCCTCACCAACGGGTACCCGCCGGCCATCGGCATGTACGAGCCCCAGGGCAAGTACCAGCCGTACGCTCAGTACCCCAACGGCTCGGCCAACGGCTTTGGCACGGTCAGGAACTTCAGTCCCCCGGAGTATTACCAAATGGAGAACTCTAACGCGAGGCCGCACGAAGTTCTGGAAAAACCCTCCCCTCCCCAGCCGCCGCCTCCGCCGCCACCTTCAGCTCCGCAAGCGGGGATTCCAAAGAAGACTGGCTCGCCAGAGATCAAACTCAAAATAACCAAAACTATCCAGAACGGCAGGGAATTGTTTGAGTCCTCCCTGTGTGGGGACCTGTTGAATGAAGTCCAGGCGAGGGAGTACGCTAAGGCAAAACATGAAGGGAGGAAAGAGAAAAGGAAAAAAAGTAGCAAGCATGACTCTTCCCGCTCGGAAGAGCGCAAGTCGCACAAAATTCCAAAATTAGAACCAGAGGAGCAAAATGTAAGTGGAATGGTAATTTCAGCCATCTGTACACCTGGTATTGTTGATGGAGAGCGTGTCCAGCAGGGTTTGTCCTTGTTCTGGCTGTGTGCACGCTGAGTCACCAGGCTTTAGTTACTCGTCACAGCCTCAGGATGAGGTTGCCAGGAGCAGTGTCTTTAGGACAACACAATGGTTGTTAAAAGGCTCACATGAAAAATAAATGTTAGAAAAGGTTATATTTATTATTGTTTTCTAAATATTATTTAGTGTTATAGCACGTTTAGAGTTTGCTACACTCTGGCCAGTGTTGAAGATGGAACTTCTGGACAAAAGCTCACACATTCCTAAAATTGCCTCTCAAAATAGGGCTGGATTGTCAAGTGGAAAGTCACGTTTCTTGGGGTATTCAGCAGTGAAATGTTTAATTGATCTTTGAAAGATATTGAAAATATTGTGATTTACAAAACCCAGGAGCTGTGTAGCATAGGTAGAACCAGTGAAAATGAGTATTCTAAGTCCGCAGGGGAATGAGAAGTACCAGCTGACGCAGCACATTTTGGGAAGATTTAGTATTGCCGTCTGTCCCCGTTCATGTCAGATTTTGTACGATATTGTTCATATCCAGAGGTTGTTCAGGTGGTGTTAACTGAGATTCCGGGAAGCAAAGACCCAGATTACGTTGCTGCCCCCTCGTTCTCTTTCTTTCAGTTTCATAAGCCCTTACCCCAGTACTTCTGTTTCCTTTTCTCATGCTTGTTCCTGCCACCTCTGTGGTGCTGGTTTCTGCCTCTCCCAGTTGAGAGAATGGGTGGCAGAGAGGCTGGTGAGTGCAGGAATGGGGAAGTTGCTGTATCTGGCCAGGACAGAAGTTGCCCAGTGCAGGCTGGGCTGGGCTGTTACAGAATGTAGCTGAGTTTCTTGTAAGGTCTGTGAAAGCCCTTGGTGCTTTCAGGGAGAAGATCCTGCAGGGGTCAGCTCTGATCTAGTGGAGTGGGTTCTGTGCCCTGTGGAGGTGCTGTTGGAGCCCCATGGAGGTGGCTGTAGGAGCTGCTGTGTCCTGCTGGCTCTCCCTGAGCAGCATCTCCCTTGCACTGTACCAACTTTCTGGCCTCTTCTCCAGACTCCATCACTCCCACATCATGCTGTCAGTTTGTTTCCCCTCTTACCAGTGACTCCTGTTCTACTCCTGGAGCTTCAGCTCTGCCTGTCCCTCTGGCTCTGTTGCCTGCTTACCACGAGAATGGAATCTTCTGTCTCTCACAGACTGAACTAAAACCTTGCTTCTTGAATTCCAAATTCCTAGTCGTGTGTGTCATCCAGAGTTCACCAGAAATCTTGGTTTTGCTGTTGTCCTCCTTGTTGCTTCCATTTTGCTTTCTAAAGGTGGTGTTGCAATAAATGTTTCGTGTTACCCAGCCCTGTTTCAGACACGGCCTGCTCTGACAGGAACAGGATTTTGTGCTGGTGGTTTTCGGTATGAGTTTGCCAGGGCAGTCTCAGATCCATCCTCCCATCACTTTGCTTTCCACTGCGCAATTTCATCTTCATGTACTTTCATCATGTACACTTTTGTCATCTTCAGTGTTAATGCTGTGAGACTTGTGACTTGGGATTGTCTTCATAGGAACAAACAACTTTTTGTACAGCTATGGTTGTTTTATAGTTTTACACTCAGCAAGGCTGTGGCAAGTCAGGTGATCTACCAGTTGTTCCTTGTTCTGACCCTGTAATCTCAGTGGAAATCCACTGACTGTGAGAGTATGCCCATACTGGAGAGGCTGATTTGAAGTTGAAATGTTGTGAAAACACGGGTGAACGTCAAGCTCTGAATCCTTGTTTTAAGAATCAGCCTCTCTGCTCAGTAGTTATGTTCTGTGAGTAGCTGGGAGTTGGCAGTGTGTGAACTCAGCTTGACTCTCCTGGCAGAGGGAAGGTTTCACTGACTCCCTGTGGTGAAAGAAAGGCAGGAATCAGTGCTGTGCTTCCTGCTGTATAGGGAGGAAGGATTTCTGCCCAGCAAGTGGCACTGTGATCAGTCTTAAATGGTGGCTGTGTACAGACAGCTCCAAATGAGACTCTGGGCTGTGCCACCCCTGACCTGAGCTGCTCTGTCCCTTTCCTTGTGTCCCCAGCTCTCTGGAGCACACAGCATGGACTGAGGTGGGGTCTGTGCTTGGAGTGGGCTGCGGATAATGGGGATTGTCTGTGTTATTAGTTTCTCACTGCTTGTGTCTGACGACTCCTTTTGCTGCTCTTTGAGTCCTTTGACTTCTGACTTCTCTGCAGGAAAAGCAAGTGTGTGGCATCTGTCTCCTGAGATAGCTCCCAGGCCACCCTTATCTCAGCCCCTGTCCCCTCACACCTGCTGGCACGGCCACCCCACGTCTCTCAGCTTCTGGTTGGGGCTGATTCTGCTCTGTGTTCCAGACTTTTGATCCTCCAAATATATTTGTCAACTTTATGCAATTTAACATCGATTTTACAATGATCATGTCGTGTATTTAACATAATTTATGTACTGCAGTTCTTGCAAATAACTGGTGTACAGTGGGACTCACCACATTACTGTGGATATCCTCACATGGGGTTCTCTGGTTTTTGGAAATTGTGTATTATTTTAGGTGGAAAGTTATTTGGATTTTCTGTTTCTGAATGTATGTTCTTCTGTCACCTGTTACAGGAGAACATAATTATATTCAGGTGTGATCGTACTGTAAATAGTGTAGGGGAAACCAGGTATTTCTTTATTGTGATGTTCCTATGTTAACTGGGTACAAGGAATAGTCATATTCCTGTTTTCTGGGTTCATGGTTGCCTTTCTCTGTGAATTATTTTTTTCTGCCTGGTTTCACTGTTATCTTCTGTTGTTTTACTGTCCCCTTACCTTGTTTGTGTTTGTTTTCCTTTTTTCTCTTCATTGTTACCCATTTCCTAGAGACCAAACGAGAGGCTTAGCACACTCTCTGAGAGACCAAGAGAAGATGCAGTGCTGGAGGAAGCCCCGGTTAGTACATAACCAATTAACACTTCTGGAACATACAGAATGTTACTATTTTTGGACTCTTTCTTCCATTGATTCTTTAATTTGTCTGATAAATCAGTTGTCATTTCTTTTAAACTCTTATTAATCATTACTGCATCAATGCATCTCTTATTGTACTGGTTTTATTGTTTTATTTTATTCTAAAAGCATTATTTCTGATCAACTTAGGAAGCAGAATTGTTTTTTGGGGGGGCTGGCAGCTGCTCTTTTGTGTCTCGGTTTGTCAGTGATGTTGTTGCGTAAATCCCAGCTGTGTGCAGCTCCTTTCTGTCACGTTTCTAAGAAATGTTTTTCTCATCTTGGGTTATCAAACCTCAGGGATATCTGAGAGAACAACAACAGCAAGTCCCTGTGGATGGTGTGTGCATCTCCAAGTGCTCTAAATCCTCTCCTGTGGCTGTAATGTGGTGTTTCCTTTGCAGGTCCAGCAGCTCTTGCCGTCCCTTCCAACGCAGGTCACCCACGACGTCAGGTTCCAGGTTGGGGATCTGGTTTGGTCCAAGGTGGGGACGTACCCGTGGTGGCCTTGCATGGTGTCGTGTGATCCACAGCTTGACGTGCATACCAAAATTAATACAAGAGGTAAGGGAGGAAGCTCTTTGCCTGAGTGTCAGGTGTCTGTAGCTGTTCCTTTATTAAAAGTATCTTAATTCTGAGCTGCCTTTGCGGGGTGAGTTCTGCTGTGCGTGTGCTGAACAGGACAGTCCTGACACGCACAGAACTGGTACCTGGTACGTGACCTCTGCAGGTGGGACTGTGGGAATGGGCTCGTGCATGGGTGTTTCTGCTCTTCTCAAGTCAGGGTGAGAGTGTTCAGTGCGGGCAGGGTGTACTGAGCTTCCATCTCAAACTGGTCTGCATCTGGCCTGTTGTGTTTCTGCACCTGAGCCAGGTACCTCCACTTGCAGGAATGGAGCACTGGGGAAGAGGAAAGCATGAGCTGAACAGGCAGAGCAGTGTTGGTACAACTTCTGACTGGTGTTCTGCCTTCCAGGTGCCCGGGAATACCACGTCCAGTTCTTCAGCAACCAGCCGGAGCGGGCCTGGGTGCACGAGAAGCGCGTTCGGGAGTACCAGGGGCACAAACAGTACGAGCAGTTACTGGCTGAGGCAGCCAAGCAAGCCAGCAACCATTCTGAAAAACAGAAGGTACAGGGGGCACTGGGGGGATCATCTCTGTGAGGGAGATGCTCTGGGGCAGGTCTGGAACTCTGCAGTGCTTTGCCCTGGGAAGGACTGGCTGCATCTCGCTGGCAGGGAATTCAGTGTCCACATTCAGTGTCAAAAATAACCCTGTACATGGAGGGCAGACTTCAATCTGCTGCCTGAGAGATGTAGAGACCCTCAGGATTGTGTTTTAAGTGCTGTAGTGGCAAAATCTTCAGTGTCATCAAGTGCTTGTCTTTGTCCCTCAAGATTCGCAAGCCGCGGCCGCAGCGGGAGCGAGCGCAGTGGGACATTGGCATCGCCCACGCCGAGAAGGCGCTGAAGATGACCCGGGAAGAGAGGATAGAGCAGTACACCTTCATTTACGTAGACCAAGAGCCGGAGGAGGCTTTGGCCAAAGCCAAAAAGACTGCTGCTTCCAAATCGGAGGCCAAGAAGAGCCGCCGGCCGAAGCCGGCGCCGAGCGCGCAGCCGGACCATGCCAGCGTGGGGGCAGGGTCGTCGCCTCCCGGCGCTGAGGCGCGGAGGCAGGGCCAGCGGAGGCAGTCCAGCGTGGAGGAGGAGGAGGCACCGCCCGTGAAAATCGCGTGGAAAACGGCTGCAGCGAGGAAATCCCTACCAGCTTCAATAACCATGCACAACCTGGACCTGCAAAAGTGTAACATGTCTCCGGTTGTTAAAATTGAACAGGTTTTTGCCCTCCAGAATGCCGCTGGGGATGGAAAACTCATCGATCAGTTTGTCTATTCCACCAAGGTACGTGCTTGGTGCGGTGACCCCTCTTTTGCTCCTGGGTTATCCCGAGCCTGCCTTACTGGGGAGCTTGAACTGTGTCCACCAAGCCTTCACCGTCCATGTTCCTTTCATTGGAGAGATTAACAGACAGATGTGACAACAGAATCTTTCAGTGCACTGAACCCCACTGTCAGTGCAGCTCTGGCAGTAGCTCTTTTGCTGGTGGCAGAGCAGCTCCCCACAGATGGCCGTATTTTTGTTCATAACACATTAAAAATATTAAAGCTGTTTTAACTTCAGCTTCCTAGTTGAAATAATCCAAAAATTGTTGATAAAAATCAGTGGTTTTGTGGGAAACAGATGACAAAATTGTTTAAAATGTACTAAAAAGTAATAACTACATTTTGTGTAACAGACTTTTAAATTGAGTTCTGCCTCTGAGCTTCCTTCAGGTGCACAGCAGCTTTCCACAGTCAGTGTAAGGAAAAGGCTTAGGACTATTTCTCTGCCTCCTCCTTCTGCCTCTCTACCTGGAGAGTGTTTATTTCATCCTAAGCCCTATAGAGAAGGTAATGTTTAGAAAAGTCACTGGAATTGTTTTTTCCTTGTGTGTAAGGGGAGATGGAGAGGGGTGGAAAGTTCTGCAGGGAAGCAACTCCTTAGTAGATTAATCCTGTTTATGTGTTGGGTTGGAGAGCATTGATTGTTTCTGTTCTGAGATTCAGGGGCAGGTCTGTTACCTAGTAGCAACACACCTTTATAACAGGGGAAGACAATCTTTTCCTTTTTTTCTTTTTAAGGGAGTTGGTAACAAAACAGAAATAAGCATCAAAGGACAAGAGAAGGTTAATTCTTCATCAGCTCAGAGAAGTGAAAAAGCAGTGGTGCAAAACGTGTCCTCTCCTGAAACAACTTCTGGGGCAGCAGGTAGGGAAACTGCAGTCCTGGTCTGAACCTGAGCCCTCAGCATGAAAATTCAAATATCAAACCCAGCATTTTCTCATTAATTAAATATTATTATTAACATCTTTCTGTTTACATAATAATTATAATGAGCATGGCTAATGTTACACGTGGTGAGCCAACATACACAGCATGGCTGTGGGGTGGGATTGGTGGTTTGGCCTCTGAACTTCGTGTCTGCAGCTTACAGCCTGAGCCATACTCGAGGGGTGATGTCCTGTGCAGAGCAGACAGCAGGTTGGTTTAGAAGATGACACAGTGGATGTGTGTTAGCAGGGTATTGCCACGGCTTTTGGCCTCAAATGTAAAATACGAGAGCTGTCATGAAAGGAAAAGAGTTGGGAAGTGGCACATTTCAGTAGGGAATGTCTGGTTCAGGATGGAGACTCCCTGGGCTTTGTTGTTGAGTTCTTGCATGGCCTGTTAAAGAACAGGGATTTTTAAAAAACTGCTTCAACTAACTTCATCGACCAGATGAGACAGTGCTTGCCTCCTGAAGTCTCAGGGGCTGCATCATAAAGCAGCGAGTTTTGAAGTATCAGGTCTGAGGGAGAAGAACCACTGAAGCAAATAATGGAACTTGGGCCTGAAATGGGAAAACCTTGAATGAGCTGTTTGAATCTCATAATGTTGCCAGGCGTCACTTCTGCTTTTTTTATCCATCTGTTTGATTAGTTCTCCCTTTCCAAACATGAAATAAATGAGAGCCAGAGTCAGAAATCTCAGTGGTCAGCATCCATGAGTCCTCTGCAAACGCACTTCAGGTTCTGTCCGTGTGTGGTTTTTAGGCAGGGTTATTTGGTGTGCTGCTCCGTGGAGCGTGTTTGGGACTGCAGCACCCAGGCCGGGTACTCCAGACTTCCTGCTGTGAGTGAGGTTTCCCCTGCTGTTGACAGTGGTGGTTCTTTCCAGCTGTGGTTGCTGTGGATACTTGAATTGCCTTGCAGCAGGAGAGGCCGTCGCTGTTCTGCTTCTCTCACCTGGGATCTAAAGGCTTCAGCTTCCCTATGGCTCCTCAGACGTAGGGGGTGAGAATTCTGAGCCTCTCTTTTTTCATTTTCTTAGGCTTTTTGGATACGTAACACTCCACCTGCTAACACCCTGTAAGTGCCTGAGCTTTCCTGCAGTGCACACTCCAAACAGTCGCTCTCAAAGCCATTTCCAAAGTCCAGTTATTGGTCCCCTCTTGTGGAACATAACTGCCAAGTCCTTTTTTCAAATGTAAGGTCACCGGAACTTCAGAATCCCTTTACGGTAAAGTATTTCCCAGGCTGACTCTGGGGGTCCTTGTTGATAACCTGCAGTTAGATACACAGAATTCAACAATGCCAGCAAGATAATTCCGTTCCTTGAAATCTGCCACTGCAAGAGCAGCCCTGAGAATCCCCAGTGCCTCTGGTCTGCAGACACTGATCCAGGATTTATCTCCAGCAAGGTGGAGGGCTGGTCCAACATCTGTCCTGAACCTTTGGATGAAAATATGCCTGAAGATAGGATAGGAGCTTTGTGAAGGTGGTGACTGGATCCTTGGAGAGCAGGAAGAGGAGAAAGTGCCCATTGCAGTGATCAGTGTTGCTGTCAGCCAACATTAGACACTCTGGTTCTGGAGTTCTCTGATCCAGGCCTTGATCTTATTTCCTTGGCTTCAGCGGGGCAGCACAGGGAGAAAATCCATTCTTGGTTGAAGTAACTGTTGGTCACATCTGCCCAAATCTACCTGAAGCTGCTTCAGGGGATTTTGGTCACACAGCAAAGTGACAAAAGATGTTCCCCAACTTTGATGTGGAGACCCACTGCCGCTGTGGGAGTCCCTCAAGGGATGGGGCCTATTGGAGCCAGAAGTTACACGTGGATGGACATGATGGATGTTGACCTGAGTCATTAACTTATAAATTATTAATAACTTAACTGCTATTATTCATTAATTAATATGCTGTAAAAGTTTTCTCCCTTGAAGAACAACAATTTTTTCCCCTCAGAAAACCAGTTATTGTAACATGATAACTTTTCCAGCTGGATAGTTTAGTTACTGAGACACTCCTGAGCCATGCAGCCATGGGAAAAATGCTCACCCAATGGATCAAGAGGAATTCTAATTTTTTTCTCCAAAGTCCTTTTGCAAGGCTGTCTTTCAGTCTGGTTCAAGCCCGTGTGTGTCTCCAGATGCTTGATCTCCTGACAAGACCAGGCAGGTTTACAGCTCCTAACAGTGCATCCAGCTGGCACAGTCAGCTCCCGAGTGTTTGCAGTTTTACGTGGAGGAAAACAAAATGTTTCACAGTTGTGTCTTCTTTAGGTGAAACCTCCCAGACTGAAAACCCAGAATAATGCTTCCCAGCAGGTCTTTGTAAACCCTCAGGTGCCAGTTTCCTGTCAGCTCTGTGTGCTTGTTCCAACAGCTGCCCATGGTGTTGAGTGTCGTGTCCGTGGTTCTCGATGTGCCTGTTTGGGAGGTGCTGGAGCACAGAAAGGTCTTTTGATTTTGCCAGCCTTAGTTGCCAAAAACCCAGTAGCTCCCTCTTCATCTGTTGAAGTGTCTCAATATCCTTCGTGAATCTGAGTTTGTTTTCTGTGGTAATACTTTAAAAGCTTGTTTTTCACATTCATTAATAACGATACATCGTGGTCGATGCTTCTGTTTGTGCTGAGTTTTTCTTCACCTTGAAACCTTCAGGTGAGCATTGAGGTGTGGTGTGGCTGCAGGTGGTGCAGCGGGGGGCTGGCTGTAGCTGTGTGACAGAGGCTGTCACCCCACAGATGGGGGCACACAAGTGGCGTTTTGGGGGAAATCCTGAAGCTGTGCTTTGCATCTGAAATTTCCAGTTTGTTTTTGTTCAAGGAGTTGGTTGTGGCTACCTTCCCAAAACACCAAAGATGGACTGTTTGATTCAAAATTAACCAAGTGAAGACTGTGCCTGAGAGGTGTATTATGGATTACGGAAATCTGTTTGCCCTAAGCTGAATTCCAGCCTTTTGTTCCACTCTGTTCCTGGTGTCTGTTTTCTGAAGCTGATCTGTCTCTGGAATCAGAATGTGTGTCTGCAGCCACAGCACCAGCTGGTCAATAGCTTGGAACTGAATTTAAAAATAAAACATTCAAAAGAGGACAAAGTCTTGGTTTCGTTCCTTTACCTGTTGGTTTGGTGTTGCACATCTTGGTGTTCCTCAGAAATACAAGGAATCATATAATGGAAACCTTTTTCCTTCTTCAGGTTCTGTAGAAAAGAAGCAACAGAGAAGATCGATTCGAACCCGCTCCGAGTCTGAGAAATCCACCGAAGTTGTGCCAAAGAAGAAGATCAAAAAGGAGCAGGTTGGCTTCCTCCATGTAGAGAGTTAAAATATATCGTGTTCATAAATGTTGTGGCTTATATTGGTGCCTTTTTATTTTTCTCCATTTTTCCCCATCGGGTTTCGGTTTGGACTATCCTCCATGAAATCCCCCTGTCAATGCCATTGCTGTGACTCTGCTACTGGCATCTTCTCAGTATCAGTCAGGCTATGGAAGTGGGAACGCAGTGATGGATGACTCCTAATGAACCTGCCATGTTTCCTTTGAGATTTCTGTTCTGAGCAAAATGGGTTTGTTTCAGTGATTGCTCTTGGATGGAATTGCCACCAGGTTCCTTCCTTTGGCTCTTGATTTAGCTGCTGGTTTGTGTTGAGGTTTTGTTTTTCAAATGAAGTTAGAGTGATTAATTTGACCACTTCTGAAAATGGACTTCGAGAATGATTTCACTTAAAGATGAATAGTCAGACTTTCATGTTGGCAGACATCAGCAAAACAGTTTGGGATATACCATTTTTTTTCCTGAAATAGTTCTAACGTGTACAGGGCATTCCTTTAATCTGGATGTCAGATAGACAAATGTTGTTGCTTTAAAAAAAATTTATTGATAAAAAATTTCTGCGTGGAAATGAGTAGGAGAGTGCAGTGGATGGACAGAAACATTAAAACCTGCATACACTTTTAACGAGTTTGTCAAAGTTGTTGGTTCTTCTCCTTGCACGGTTGATTTTTCCTTCAAGGGCCTCTGTCTGAAAGCCGAGAATTTTATATAAATGTTTCATAGTTTAGCTTTTCCCAGTGAGAATTTTTAAAGAGGGACAGTCAGGATGAAGATTTATATGGGAAGGGGAAAAAATATTTTTATCTCTTTAATTTATTTGCCCTTTGCGCTTTGTTTTGCACTTCCTTTACTTCAGAGACTGAAAGTGAACTCAGTTGCTTTCTTTGGGTGTTTTTGCCTTATTTTTCCTTTGATGCTGCAGCATTTCTGCACTGCTGTGCAGCAGAGGAGTGCTCCAGCTCGAGGCAGTTTCTTGCTGAAACTTTAAAGCAGTTTAAATGTTGGGTGTGTGACACCCGATGTGGTCCGTGGAGCCTCTTGGCACGAGGTGTTGCAGCCTCCCCCTTTCAAAAGAGTTATTTTATGTTTGTAAAGGTTTCTTAATTTAACAAAGGTATAGAACCAACAAGATGAACTTCATGGATGCCAGGTAGCTTCATGTGCTTCTCTTACCTGGCTGACTCAGTCTGTGGACATTAATTAAAGTGCTTTTCTCAGGAGAAGTATCTGATGAAAGCGAAACCCAGGGGCACTGTAATGCGCAAAACCTTGAATGTATTAAGTTATATTTAAAAAAAGAAAAAATCTTAGTAACTTCTTACAATTATGCAACAATATTTGTTACCCAAAGTCAAGTTTTCTTGATTCCCCAGTTAGTCTGCAACAACTTGGTATAAAATTATAACTGGAACGAGTACAATTAATGGGAAAAACAAAATGTTGATGCTACTGTTACAGTGACTAGTGGAGAAATAAAAGTGATTGTTTAGATTTTATATTTGTATTACAAAATGTATCCTATACAAATCCTTCTACTGTATGTTTTTACCTATTGTACAACAAAATAAAATATTTTTTAAAAAAATTATAGAATAATCCTTAAATATTTACTAAATGTGTTTCTCCATGCATATGTAACCACATTGCAAAGAAATAACTTGTAATTCTTAACCTTAAAAACAGGATTTTAGGCAACAGCTTTCTTCTGTAAATATTATCCAGTCACCAAATTCCCACATCTTCCATGTATGTTGGCAGAACAGTTCCTAAACTTCTCCGTAGGGTCAAGGACTGGAAGTGCTTTTGCAAGACTGTAAACTTGTACGTTTGTGTGCTGAAGTGCCTGTGCCCTCGAGTTCCAGCTGTGTAGAGCCCTGCACCGCGGCACCCGGGCGGGCCCGTGCAGAGCTCTAGACGGGGAGGAAGGGCTCCAGGAGCTCCAGGGAGCGCTGCTGGGAGCGGCCCCGCATTGTGTCTCGCTAGCCCAGCGTCACCCCTGCCCGGGGGAACGTGTGCTCACACGGGTGTGGGGTTTGCACAGCACCAGGGGTGGCTGCCCAAAGGCCCCCGCTCCTGCCCGCTGGACACGGACACGGCGCTCCCGTCACCTTCGTGCCCGCAGGGACGGAGTGAGAGGGCCTGGCTGGTGACCCGTGGCTGCCACGGCTCCGGGCACCAGCCTGGGCAGGAGCGAATCCAGCGGGACGCAGAGGCTCGGGCTGAGGAGGGGATGGCAGCTCCCACCCGAATTCTAACCCCTTGAACTGACCTGTTTGCTTTTTGGTACTAGGGAGAAGCTTTCCTCTGGTGTTAACTGTGGATTTTCCTTTCAAACAGGTTGAAACGGTCCCGCTGGCAGCAGTGAAGACGGGGTTGCAGAAAGGTGAGTGACAGGTGAAAACTCAGCTGGATTTGGTGGCTCATGACCCTTGGGCAGTGGCTTTGTTCCGTGTGAGCCACAGCATCGGTGCTCTGTGGGGCCGAGCTCGACTTCCCTGGGGACAGGCTGTGTTTGGGGTTCTGGTCCTTGTGCATTGCTGGGGCAAGGATGGTGTTTGTTCATGTGCTGTAAGCACCTAAGTCCTTCTGGGCATTTCTTAAAAGTCTCTGCTTAGCCAGAGTTAAAGATGGATGATGAAGAGGAAATCTCCTAAGGTTTATCCTCCCTTAGAGACAATTTATTGCCTTCCTCCAGTGTGTCACCGTGTTAAGAAGTTTGTCAAAAGCTTTGCCTAAGCTGATTTTCAGTTAATGAGCTTTGCAGGGAGAATTCAACTAGTAACAAAACGACAAACTGAAACTTAAGGCAGATAATGTAATCCAGGCTCTCATCTTTCTTTCCTTTATTAATTTTAAGCAAAAAGTTGGGAACATATAGTAAAACTAATTTTAGCGTGTTGTGTTAAGGTGCCAGTGAGATTTCAGACTCCTGTAAGCCCTTAAAGAAGAGAAGCCGTGCCTCCACGGACATGGAACTGACCAGCTCAGCCTACAGGGACACGTCTGACTCTGATTCCAGAGGACTCAATGATTTACAGGTAAAGGTGTGTTGGTTCTCACAGGGAGCTGATCCAGCTGTCAGTGTACAAGAGGCTTTTCAGTTGATTATTGCTAAATATGTGAATGCTTTTCTACACATTTTGAGTCTTTTACTGTCTGAAAACATAAAGCCTAGTCTGTTTCCTTCTAATCCCCTCCATTGGTTTGTTATGAAAAGATAGTGTTTACTTACAAATTTTCCTGCTACTTAGTCTGGCAAAGCATTGGTTTAGATCATGATTTGCTCTGTGGAAGGTTTGAAATTCTGGGAGAACTGGGAAGTGCTGCTGTATCTGGTGTAACTCCAAGGAGTGTCTGGAAAAGTAAGAGAGCTCTTTATGGTGTACAGGTGGAATATATCAAGAAGGCAGCACTTGTGTCATCCCAGTGAAGTTCAGCATCTTTCTGGGAGGACTTTGTGTTTCTTGACATACCAAATGGTCTTGATCAGCAGTGACAGAAATTCTTTTCCCAGTGTGGTTGTCCTTTGGAATAGTGTGGTTTGAGTGCCGTGGGTTTCTCCTCTTTGTAGGGCAGTTTTGGGAAGCGTTCAGACAGCCCCTCAGCCACCGCCGACGCCGATGCCTCGGACGTGCAGTCGGTGGACTCCAGCCTGTCCAGGAGAGGAACTGGCACAAGTAAAAAAGACACTGTTTGTCAGGTAACTGGTGAGACTGGGAAGTGATGGATACTAAATATCTATCCCCTATTTCTGTTGGTTCTCTTAATTCGACCTCTCAGATAAAATATCCAGGCTTTTAGGAGTTTTTATGCTGTGGAAATTATTCATATTAAATGATTCCTAAGCCCTCCTGCAGGCCAGAAAGCTCAGCAGCTGGAAGGTGATGTCTAATCCATACCTGCCAGCATCAGTAGAAAAATAGATGCCATTTTCTGTTCCATTTGTAGATTCCAGATGATTGGTCAAGATAGGACAGAGTGAGAATTTTTCAGTATTTTGGGAAAAAAAAACCACCTGGAATCTTCTGGCCAGTTTCCTGGTCAGTAGTAAAGGACCTGGAGAGCAAGAGCAGCTTATTCCCTGAGAAATGGAGAAGTGCAGGTGGATGCTGTAGGGTCTCTCCTGGCTCTGTCCTGGCTCGCACTGTTGCCCCAGAGCAAGGTGCAGGGAGTGCTGGGGTTGTCCTCAGCCCAGACACTTGCCAGGTTCAGTTCTCCTGCCTTACCCTAATTCTGGAGCAATTCCAGGCAGTTGCTGTTGTCACCACCTGGCAGTCACTGGCATTTTGGGGTACCCTGTTCCCCGCTGAGCTCTCTGCCTGTTGCAGATCTGCGAGAGCACCGGCGAGTCGCTGCTGGCCTGCGAGGGCGAGTGCTGCAGCGTGTTCCACCTGGAGTGTCTCGGCCTGAAGGCCATGCCTGAGGAAAAGTTCATCTGCACCGAGTGTAAGAATGGTGAGTGTGTTCCTGGGCCTGGAAAACTGGGAGGGATCTCCCCCTTTGCTCAGGAGCCACATTGTGGTCAGAGCAAACCAAGATGGTACTTTCCAAGGGTTTGTGTGTAAGTTTGGGTTATTCCATTGCTTTTTTAACCTCTGAGACCAGATTCTCATTTTCCATTTAGCAAGTGCCTCTTTTTGAAGAAAAAGTAATGAACTGCTTAGGGTTTTACTTGGAATAAGAGATTTTTATGTGAGCAACTTCTCCAGCGTTATTGTGGATCACGGTAACCAAGGCGCCTGTTGGACGGGAAGGATCCTGCGTTGCTCCCAGTCTGTTGGCTTCAGAATTTGTTTGGATGGTATCTGTATCTCAGAGTTGCCTTTTACAATCGGGATTCCTTATTCCTTCTTTTACAAGGAGAGCACACGTGCTTTTCCTGCAAGCTCCCAGGCAAGGACGTGAAGCGCTGCTCCGTCAGCACCTGCGGCAAGTTCTACCACGAGGCCTGCGTGCGCAAGTTTGCCACGGCCCTGTTCGAGTCCCGGGGCTTCCGCTGCCCGCAGCACTGCTGCACCGCCTGCTCCATGGACAAGGACATGCATAAAGCCAGCAAAGGTGAGGGCAGCTGCTCTGGGCGGGGAGGAGGCTCGGCTGCATCATCACAGTAACAATTCATCCAGGTCCGCTCGCTGTGGCACGGCGTGCAGCAAGGAACGAGGGTTTCCTCCTCACTGAGGTCATCAGCTGAAATATCTCACGGGTGGGAAGCAGCTGGCAGCCTGACACTGGGGAGTGTACCTGGATCCACACACCTCGTCAGCTCTTGGTGCTGGGTTTAGTGGAAGCCGAGGGTTCGTGGTACGAGGCCAGGCAATGTTGATTTTTAAAGACAGTTTGTAGGGGCCTTGTGAACAATTATTTTTCAAGGAAAAAGATCCTTTTAGAAATTAACCAGAATGTTTAAATCAAACAAATAGACTCTAGAACAATGGAAGTTTTTCTTAACAATTTTAAAGTGAAAGTTAAGGGGTAATATTTATGAAACTTTCTTTAGAAAAAAGCTGTAGCTGTTTCTTTTCTTAACCCGGTGCTGCCATTGGGATAGACCCAGCCTTGCCCTTTCCTGTGGGAGATTCTGCCCCATCCTGAACTGAGCACTGGTTGTCCTCGATGGCCTTGGAGGTCTTTTCCAGCCTGGACACTGCTGTGGCCCCGTGTGACACGTGCCTTTCCCTGTGTTCTGTTGAACAGGCCGCATGGCGAGATGTCTGCGCTGCCCCGTTGCCTATCACTCGGGAGACGGCTGCATCGCCGCAGGAAGCTTGTTTGTGTCATCCCACATCCTCATCTGTAGTAACCATTCCAAAAGGACTCACTCCTCATCAGCTGTAAATGTAGGCTTTTGTTTCGTTTGTGCAAGAGGTGAGACACTTGGTTTTTCCCTGTTTTGTAGTTCTGTTGTCACTTGTGCAGTTTAGTGATAAAAATAGCGTTTCATGAGGAACTCCTCCCTTAGGCCTTGCTGGGGTTGAAGTGCTGCCTGGGATTTTTTATCTAATTTAATTTTATTTTATTTTATTTTGGTCAGCAGTCCTCATGAGATTCCACTCGCTGTGTTGGTCCATAACATTTGATAGCCAGAAGCAGCAATAGGCACTCAGGCCAACTTGTTCTGCCAGCAGGGAGAACCAGATCCCAGTCCCCCAGTTCCAGCCTTTGCATGCTGAGAATGGCTGCTGTGTTATTAATCACTGTGTTAAGCACAAGGGGATTCTTTCACTACTACAAACTTAAAACTGTTTAAGTTTTAAGGCTAAAAGGTGGGATTTACTCATGAACTAGAAAAACTCAATTTATAACTGCCATCACATTTGAGAACTTTGAAAGAAAACCTTTAGCAGTACTGTATGAGCAGGTTTCGTGCTGGGCTTTTCCATATGTCAAAGTTCTCTTTTTTCTTTTTCTTTTTAACTTTTTTTTTCCCCACTTGTTACTTTTATGGCTCTTCAGTCACCAGGGTTCTGCCAGAGAGCAGCTTAAAAAAATGTCAGTGCAGCAGCTGCTTTGGTCTTGAGATTCAAAAGCACCATTATTCTTAGGTGTTGGAATAACATCAATATGTACTTTCTACAGAATGCCAGCAGTTTATACTGGAAGTATATATAAGAGTAGTAATTACAGATCTCAGAATGGCAAGAAATGCTGAAGGAAATTTTCATGCTTTTTTTTTTTTTTTCCATTTTACATTTCTTTAGTAATTCTCTTTATACCTGAATCTGGCTCCATCAGAGAGGAAACTGCACAAGTCTGTATTTTCTCCTGGCAATCTAAATAACTTCTTGAGCCCTGGCAGATGGAATTCCCTGTCCTGTGTATTCCCCAGATCTTAATTAGGAGAACTTGAACAGTTACAAACCACTGCCACTGCCTGAATCCTCTGTGTCTTAGAGCAACTCTGGACTTCATCTGGAACATTCTTGTGGAGCTTGTTTCCACCAGGCCTGGCTGGAATCAGGAGCCAGAGTGCTGAGGACAGCACCTGGGGCAGGAGCACTGAGCACCTGCTCAGAAAGAAATGGGGAACAGAACTCTTCAGAAATCCATGGGCATCTCTGTGAGAATGGTGATTTAATTAGTGTTAGTCGCTATCAGAAGCAGAGACTTTGTATTTAGATGCAGTTACTGAAGTGAGAAATGCAGATGACAGACAATCTATAAAATACACAAACTTGCTTACGGTGAGGTACTTGAAGTACGAGATATTTAAAGGCTTCTTGTTCACCACCCTGCAGTGCCCTCCAGTCAGCCTGTTACAGTTCACCTGATTCCTTGTTTCAGGAATCCTCCCAAGGATGTGTGTCCAGATGGGCTGACCCCAGTCTTCTTTTACAGCAGTGTTTTAGCACCATCCAGGAGCTTCTCTACAGCCCTCAGCTGTGTCCCTCAGGGAAAGAACTGGGGGCTCTCTTGGTAGCTCATCTTTCCTGTTTCTTTGGGGCTCAGCTGCTCTGCTCTTCCCATGAGTTCCTGGCCAAGCGCTTCTACTCCGCAGCTCTGGGCTCTCACCTGGACTGCCTGGCTCTTTGGGGTAACGAGGAAAAGCTCTTCTAGGTGCAGGACAGAGAATTGCCAAGGCCTGGTTGGGAATGGAGTTATGTAGGGAGCAGAGTGCTGGACTGTTCTGGAGCAGCCCTGGCAGGGCTGAGTGGGGGAGCTTCACCACCACGGCCCAGGGCAGAACCTCCATCTGTGCTTCCCCCCTGATGCCTTGCAGGACACTGACCCCTCCTTGCTTTCCAGCTCAACTGTAGAGGCAAAACACTTCTGTAGGCAAGATCTCAGGGGTAGATTTGTAGTGAGAGGGACGGTGAGTTCTCATTCCCAGCCTCTGTTCCGCCTGTAGCCCCAGCTGAGAGCACGGCCCTGCTGCGGTGACCGTCACCCCGGGTCTGCAGAGGAGCTTCCTTCTGCCCTGTGGGAAGGAGAGGGGATCCCACAGATTCAGACTTTGTTGCTTTTCTTGTGCTTGTCTATAAATGCACAAATGAAGGGTAAAAAGCCAATTGAAATTCCACTTAGAAGCAGCCTATTTCATTGCAAGATTTTCTAGATAAGTTTGAGTCTCTCCAGCACAACCTCTTTGTTAGTGTAGGAACTTTGTCAGACTTTCCTTTTTCTTCATTTTATCCTTTTTTCATTCCCACATAACGCATTAGAGGTGTTCATTGGGTTTATTTGATTTTTCCTTCACGGAATCATGGGTAGTTTCATTGCAACTCATCTCTTTCTGTTTGTTTCGTATAGGGCTGGTAGTGCAGGACCATTCAGACCCCCTGTTCAGTTCCTATGCCTATAAGTCCCACTACCTACTGAATGAGTCAAATCGTGCTGAGTTGATGAAATTACCTATGATTCCTCCTCCTTCGTCAGCTTCCAAAAAGAAATGTGAGAAAGGTAACCAAAATAGTTTCTTTCTCTTTAATTTACTTTCGCTTTTTCTATTTTTTCTCTCTAAATCAACGGAGAAATGTCTGCTTGTCCCCACACTGACTGCTTTCAGTGACCTTCACTCATGGTTATTGTGAGCCTGTGTTCATGTTGTTGGCAATTTTTTTTTTTTTTTTTAAATATAAAAGGGCTTAAAATAATTGCTGTCACTAAATTCTCCTTTGAAGAGATTTGGTCACTCTCTACCTGGCCTGGGCTGTTCCAGGTTCAGGGAGCTGTTTGCACAGCAATGTGAAGAGGAGGCAGATGGATCTCGATGCTGTTGCAGTTCAGTATTTACCTGGATGATGTAAAACCACTTCTTGAACTGATGGGAAGCAGAGGGGGATGTGCTGCTTCGGCTCTTGTGCAGATCCTGAGAGGAGAGAGGGCGTTTGGGGCTGGACGAGGGTGGGTGCTGTGTCCTCCTGGAGGGTGCCAGGGGGGGAAGGCAGTGAGGTTTGGCCTGTGTGTGTCCCCAGCAGTCCCTGGGCCTCGTGTCCCACCTCCGCCACCGAGACAGCAGTGCCCCATCCCCGTCCCCTCCCGTCGGGATGGGTCCTTGCCACAGCCGGGCTCTGACCCCGCAGGGACCCCGCAGCTCCGGACAGGGGTCACTTCCTGCTGCTGAGGGGGGCTGAGCCTCTCTAGACCCCTCCCGGGGCAGTTCCTGCTGTCTGTGTGCAATGCTCAGATGCAATATTTCATTCCCCACAGAAATTTGGTTCCCCAGGAGCGTTGAGAGCCGGTGCCCCATTACCCAGCCCAAGTTAGGTCGCTTTGAGCGTTGTGAGATCGATGGCTTGCAGTAGTCCTGTAATTCCTGAAAACAAGAATTATTTTGAGCCCTGTGCTTAGCTTGAGCCATATCTGCCTAATGCATCCCGAGAGCAATGTTGGGTTTTTTCTTGCTTAGCATTGACAGTTTTGTGTTTGATTTTGTTTGATTTTTGCATCTCTTGGCATTTTCTCATCTTGGATAATGTTTCAGTAATTTGTCTGTATTTCCTCTGAAATTACATTTGCAAAAAATACTTCAAAAATTTCCTTGTGGGTTTGGGGAGCTCTGGAGGATCCATATGACTGTATTTTACTGGTTTTAGCAGAGGAAATACAGTGTTGGTCATGCAACTGGATTGTTTAAGGAATGCTCATTGTAACATGCAACGATCAATTAGTGCAATGATATTTTGGGAAGTCTATAGGTGGACAAGATTTTCTGATAAAGGTTTGAAAGTGACTATTCACACTTCTTTTGATACTGTGATTGAAAATTGGTTTGAATGCTCTCAAGTCTCTCCCAGATTTTCCATCTGGGACACAAAATCTTGTTAATTTTTAAATATATATATATACATATAAGAACGTATATATATATTTTATATACCTACATGTATAAAATATTACAGTATGTGTAATGTATCAAGTCATCTTACATGAGCTGCTTTGCTGAGGGTGGCTTAGAGCTGTGCTGTGGCTCTCCATGTGTAATACATCATCCAAGAAGTGAGCCAACCAAAATAACTTCTGCCCAAATAAGTGTAAACTTCAGAAATTCCTGTGAACCCCGGTGCTGAGGTTCCCTCTGTGCACCAGGAATTTTTGGGATGGGGACAACTCACGTGTGTCTCATTCTGCTTTATGTACTGGGCTCATCCTGGTAAACGTTTTGTGGAATAAACACACTACAGTTCCTTTTCCTGTCCTTGCAGCAGAAAAGTATTGATCAACCTATAGGCTGTGGGGTTGGTGCTCGCTAATGATTGCTGGGGATTCAGTCAGAGCAATGTTGATTGAAGAAGGATTCTTTAAAAATGTGGAGTTTTGTGGTTGCTTTGGCCATCACCAAAGCACTGAAAGCTGGCAGCGCTGTTCCCAGCTGCAGTGCTTCCCTCGGGAATGGTGCTCCTGCCAACCCACCTCGTGTCTGTCCTCAGCTGCTTTTCTGTCTGATGCAGTTAAGAGTCCCAGCTTAGATCAAGCACTGCACAGTCCTTTTCAACCAACATTGTTAAGTTTGACTTGATCCCTTTCTTCTGCCATTTTTCTGTGGGGCAGTGGGAATCTAGAGTGGATGATTTAAAATGAATGTCGATTGCTGTGCACGGGGGGAGCAGATCCTGGCTTCTACAAACCAAGAGGGGCTTCTTTGTTTCAAGGTGGCAAACTGTTGTGCTGTGAGTCCTGCCCAGCTTCCTTCCACCCCGAGTGTCTCAGCATAGAAATGCCTGAGGGATGCTGGAATTGCAATGACTGTAAAGCTGGCAAGAAGCTGCGGTACAAGCAGATCGTTTGGGTCAAGCTTGGGAATTACAGGCAAGTTCACCTTTTGGGGGTTTTAATGCTTTGGATGTTTTAATGCACTCTGGAATTGCAGGAGGATAAAGCAGCTCAATCATCGTGAACAAGAGTTAGAAATGCAATAATTCCTCTGCTTGGTGTCAGGCACAGATGTCACCCTTGAACTGCGATGCTCCTGCCTTTCCCAGGCAGTGATGGGCTCTGGATTGCACACAGCTTTGGGAAGCAGAGCTTGATCATGATGTGGGAATGCAGGGGCTGGCTCAGAGCCCGGCTGTCCTTGCTGGTGTTTGCTTTAGTCAGCTGCAGCAGTACAGGTGTTCACAGGTGATTACCTAGAAACCCACTCCCAGGCCACGGATATTCTCAGAAGGCTTTTCCAAAGCGTGGAGTGAGAGCTTTGCTTGTGTTCTGCATGGAGCTTCCCAGGCATTGCCAGCAGGAGCCTTGGCTGCGTGAGAAAGGAGTTCATTTCCTTGAGAAAGGAAAACTGGCTTTTATTTCTCAATCCCCTTAGGGAAACTGGGAAGCTCTGGTTCAGGGAACTTATATTCTTCTTTTTTCTCCTACTCTGCAGGTGGTGGCCAGCAGAGATCTGCAATCCCAGGTCTGTGCCTCTCAACATACAGGGCCTCAAACATGATATCGGGGACTTCCCAGTATTTTTCTTTGGTTCACATGACTACTATTGGGTACACCAGGGCAGAGTTTTCCCTTATGTTGAAGGAGATAAAAGCTTTGCTGAGGGGCAAACTAGTATTAACAAGACCTTCAAGAAAGGTAAAATCAAACAAAGTTTATAGTGGTTTATGACAAAAATTCCACGTGTTTGTGTCTCCATCACCACTTAACCTGCATGGGAATATTATGTGACTAGTGTTCTGTGTTCACGTGAAATCCAAGCATTGTGTCGATCCCTTGACTGCAGATAAAAATGTGTTTAAGTGCCTACTCATTGTGTGTTGTTGTGGGCCAGTTCAGTGCTTCCACAAATGGGGAACTGTTAAGATTGGGCTCTGCTGCATGGGATCATTGTTCAGTATCTTGGTACCTGCTGAAAGTAGCTGATGATAAATTCATAATAAATTGCAATAACTAATTTTTAGCTTGTCTTTTTGTTAATAGAGTTCTGTTCCTAGCCTTAAAAAAATACATTTAAATAGATACATGTACATGTTCATGTTTGATTAGCAGCAGCTGGGGCTGATTGCTTTCTGTTCTGAATTCCTTGCACAGCACTTGAAGAAGCAGCAAAGCGTTTCCAGGAACTGAAAGCACAAAGAGAAAGCAAAGAGGCATTGGAAATTGAAAGGAATTCAAGGAAACCTCCACCCTATAAACACATTAAAGTGAGTTGACCTCTTTCTTTTTTATTTTCATTCTGTGTATGAGGAAGTTGCCCTGTGCATGAGTAAGGATGCCTGGAGAAGGTGTGGCTGCCTGGTCTCCGGCAGTGTTCAAGGATGGGTTGGATGGGAATCAGAGCAACCTGGTCTAGTGGAAGGTGTCCCTGCCCATGGCAGGGGTTGGGGCTGGAGGGTCTTTAAGGTCCCTTCCAACCCAAACTGTTCTGTGATTGTAAGTTATGTACTTACACCAAGGTTTTCAACAATGGAAGCTTAAAGAAATTCACGTAAATCATTTTGCTGTTCTTTTCACGAATCTCTTGTTCTGTTTTATAGCACTGTAAAACACAGGATAAAAGAGGGACTTTTTTTGCCTTTTCATGTCAGTTGTTGACTCTGTTCCCAGTGCATTGTCTTCATCCTCTGTCCTCCCCCTCTGCTCCCCAGTCCAACAAGGTGATCGGGAAGGTTCAGATCCAGGTGGCCGACCTGTCAGAGATTCCCCGGTGTAACTGCAAGCCGTCGGACGAGAACCCGTGCGGGCTGGAGTCGGAGTGCCTCAACAGGATGCTGCAGTACGAGTGCCACCCCCAGGTGTGCCCGGCCGGGGAGCGCTGCCAGAACCAGTGCTTCACCAAGAGGCTCTACCCCGACGCCGAGATCATCAAAACCGAGCGCCGCGGCTGGGGCCTCAGGACCAAAAGGAGCATTAAAAAGGTAGAGTGACCCAGGACAAGGCTGTGACAGCCATCGGGGTGGGTCTGGGTGGAAGCATGGCACTCTGTACCTCCAGTGGATGAATTGTGTTTTAACCCCTCAGCAGCTGCCTGGCTGCTCAGAGTAATGCCCAGTGAATGCATTGGTGGCTCCTTGTGTCGAGGTGTCGGTCACATCCCAGCTCTTCCTTAGAAAACACTACTGGCCTGTAGGGCTACTTTTAAACATGGGTTTAGCCATTCATTTTATTAAATTTGCAATTGTCACGCTGTCCTCTTTGAAAGAAAGCAGGAAGGTTGAAAGGGTTTTACAGACCTGACAGCTGTCTTGAGTACTGAATGCAGAACAGGGCTGCCTTTTATTCTCTGCCGGTTTATTGCTTGGACAGCAAGTACCTGCTGCATGTATTCACATTGTGCCTACTGGGCCAGTAAAGTGTAACACTTTTTGAGATGATTAGAGTCTTTTTAATAAGAAATGCTTTTTTCTGTGCTGCTTCCCTTTATCATCATGCTTAGGATGCACGGATTTCTTACGGTTGTTCTCCTTTCCTTTGCAGGGTGAATTTGTGAATGAATATGTTGGGGAGCTGATTGACGAGGAGGAGTGCCGGCTGCGGATCAAACGTGCTCACGAGAACAGTGTCACCAATTTTTATATGCTAACTGTAACCAAGGTGAGTATTATGTCCTGTTTGGTAGAAAATGTCACTCATCAGCAGGAAACCTCTTTGCTTTGTGAATACTAAGCACATCTTTGTCTTTTTCCTTGAAGGACCGAATAATAGATGCTGGCCCAAAGGGGAACTACTCTCGTTTTATGAACCATAGTTGTAACCCAAACTGTGAAACACAGAAGTGGACAGTGAATGGTGACATTAGAGTTGGACTGTTTGCTCTTTGTGACATTCCTGCAGGTAAAAGGATGGCACTATTTTGGCATGTTTGCTTTTGTCTTGCAATGGCTCAGTTCCTCACTTGGAGTCATGTTTTTTTTTTCTTTGAAGTTATTAATACCAGTGAAGCATTTAGGAACTTTGTCATTCATTGGAGTGGAGATGATACTTAAGGTTCTAGTTTTAGCAGGGGTCTTATGGTAACAAATGCTAATGAAATGTCGTTGTCACAGGCCTGTGTTCCCTCAGTGTCCATCTGGGTGAATTGTTTTTGTTTAAATTTCAGGAATGGAGTTAACGTTCAATTACAATCTGGATTGCCTGGGCAATGGCAGGACCGAGTGTCACTGCGGAGCAGAAAACTGCAGCGGCTTCCTGGGCGTGCGTCCCAAGGTACGTGGGTGAAGCTGGAGCTCCTCCTCCCAAATCCAGAAATCCTGTAGGACAAAGAGGGTCTTGATTTATTTCCCTCTTTAGCCTATTGCATACCTTCTACCTTTGAAAGTCCCTAAAGATTTGATAGTGTGCCCTGCCATGCTGTTGTGTCTGGTGGGAAGTTAATTCAGAAACATCTGAATGAGCACTTCTGGCTTTTAGAGCTTAAAAACTGTTTTAAATGGATCTCATTTAAGAAGAGTTCATGCAAGTAATAACCCAAAATTGATTTTAATGTCAGGGGTTTATAAGTGACTGTGTGTTGTGATTTTCTCCTTCTTAGACAGCATTTGCAACGGCAAATGAAGAGAAGGTGAAAAATGCAAAATTAAAGCAGAAGAAACGGAAAATAAAAACAGAACAGAAGCAGATGCATGAAGATAACTGTTTCCAGTGTGGGGATGGGGGAGAGCTGGTCATGTGTGATAAGAAGGACTGTCCCAAAGCATACCACCTCCTATGCCTTAACCTGACTCAACCACCTTTTGGTAAGAGCAGTCACAGGGCTCCTCCTGCTCAACTTTTCCTTCCTGCTGCAAGACAGTGTTGGAGCTGAAATGCAGCATTCATGTACATAAAATACAGTGTTCATTTACATTAAATGCATTAAATGCAGTGTTCATTTGCACTAAGTGCACCAGATTTGCTTTTGCAGTACCACTCACTTTTAGCAGTACATCAGGTGACTGTTCCTAAATAGAACCAGTGGGCAGAGGCTTTATCATACTTTTTAATGTTGTTCTTGTTCCTCTCCTTGAATCAGACTTCCTCTTATTTTGATAGAAACATGAGCATCATCTTGTTGTCCTGGCACAAGTCAAATGCCAGTTCAAACTGACAAAGCCAGCAGAATGTGTAGGGCTGACCTGAAGCTTCCTTTGGAGGCACCCTCTGAGCAGTGCAGTGTCCAGGGCAATGTGAGATGCTTCCATGATTCTAAAATGTACAAAACAAACTCGGTCTTGCAAGGACATTCAGTGCCTTGATGCCCAAGGGGGTAGATCTGACTGTTTTAAGCTCTGGTTGTGCATGCAGCAATGTTCTGGGCCAAGAGAGACCTAAAAAAACGCAGAATAGAACTGTGTTCAGTCAGAATCTTGTACATGAGAAGCAGAAGTGGCAGCTGATTTTTCTGAACTTTCTTTGCATTCATCTGAGCAATTCCAGCACAGAGTGAGGGTTAAGGGCCGGTGCTGTCTCCGAAGTGCACTAATTCCAGCTTCCTTTGTCTCTCTGCTCCCACCCTCAGGAAAGTGGGAATGTCCATGGCACCAGTGCGACATCTGTAGCAATCCTGCCGTTTCCTTCTGTGAGTTTTGCCCCCACTCCTTCTGTAAGGATCACGAGAAGGGAGCCCTGGTGCCCTCGGCGCTGGACGGCCGCCTCTGCTGCTCCGCACACGACCCCAAATCTCCTGTGGCACCCGAGTACTGGAGCAAGATCAAGTGCAAATTGGAAGCACAGAATGCTGTGGAGGAGGCAAAGGAGTGAATTTGGTTAAAAACAGACGCGGGAGGGGAGAAGAGGGGCAGCAGGCGATGAACTCGGAGGGATTGCGATGCCACACTCGGCTTTGTCCTCGGAGCTGTCGCGTGTGAGCCGGAACGGGACCATTGACCTGAGCGAGAAGGACCAGGCAGTGGTGTTTGGTTTTTATTGTTTGGTCTTTCTTTTACCCTTGAATGTGCTACAGCAGCTCTTACTGTTGGAAACCAGGAACGTCTTGGCCTTTGAAGAAAACCGTAAACCTTTTGACAGTGAAAAGAATATTCTGTTTAAAATAATGTTCTTTGAGTGTAGAAAGCAAAGCATAGCCACATATTTATTTATTTAATTTTGAAAGGGTATTGAAGATCTGGCTTTGATCAGTCAACGTGTCTTTAAAAACAAAACAGCGAAGCCAACGTAACTTTTGTGTCTAGTTTATGGAAAGAGCAAAGCCTCTCCCCTCTGTAACACTGAGATGCCAAACAGACAGGTGTGGGTGTCAGACCAGGTGACTCTGAAATGCCTCTGTTCCAGTACTTATTGTAAAAGGCATTGGAGAAGGTAGGTTGTCTCTCATGTTTACTTACGAATATTTTTGTGAAGCTTTTCCTGTGAGAAATCAGGTGTGTGACTTCTGGGGAGTGCTCGTAACACAAGGTCTGGCAGCGGGGAAGGAATGGTGGTTCCTTGCTCCAGAGCTGTCTCGGGTGTTGGCAGACAGATGGAAATTCAGAGTTTAATTGCACAGTGGTCATTTCTTTATCCCACCTACTTTGGAAACCCTTCCCAGGCAGGCAAGGCTCCCAGCCTCAGTCAGAGCTGAAGTCAGTCCTGCCAGTGGGTTGATCATCTGCCACATCTGCACTGGTTTGGTGGCAGTCACTGAGTGTGATTCTTCAGTCCTGCCTTCTCAGGCTCCCCTTGGCTTCAGGGAGACTCGGGCACGTGAGGGACCTGCCCCCTGTGCGTGCTGGTTTTGATGGAATGTGAAGATTTTTTTGTTGAGAGAGATCTTCTAACTTTAATCTTCATTGTTAATGGAGCTGAGGAGCATCTCAGCGCTTCCTCAATGAACAGGGTATTTTGTGTCTGGGTAAGGGGCCATACCCCAGCAGCCAGCTGAAGCCTCAGGAGATGGTTCTCTCTTGGATTTCCTCTGTTAATCAGAGAGACAGACTCCTTCAGTGAGGCTTTCGAAGCGGCTTAGGCTGGCTCTTGCTCCAGACTTTCTTTAGAAAACCTATCTTCCTCCATTTCTCTGTGCAAGGAGCCATGGGGCACTGGTGTCCCCAGGCTGGAGCCAGTTGTGGTGACTCTTCCCCCCCAGCCCACGATCTCACCGAGCACTGTGTGTCCCCCCCTGCCCTGGTACAGCGAGTGCTTCTGACTTGTGTGCTGATAACAGCTACTCCCTGCCAGCCTTTGCTCGTGGGTACTGAAAATAATCAAGTGTTGCTGGCATCTGGCTGAATTGAGCCTTGGAATTAAGAACCTTGTCTCTGTAAAACTGCTTACACAAACCTATGGGAACACAGAGACTTCTCAGATGAAGATACTAGGCTGGAAAAGTCTGTGTGGAATTTAGAACGTGTCTTGCCTCTGCCTGGTGTCCTCATCCTCAAATTTATGTACAGGAGAGGTTTTTGTGTGTGCAATGATGGAGAGATAGATACACTACAGTCCCTGAGCAGCTGCTGTGCCATGGACTCGGCCCAGGGCACCTGCCCACACCTCCCTGGGGTGACAGAACCCTCAGGTGTCCGGGGCAGTCCTGGGGCAGCAGCTCTTGGGATCCCTAAAGCACTTCCTGCTGTGGGCCATGCTCCAGTGAGGGTCTGACACTAACCCTGCTGGAAAGCAGTGCTGGATTTTGGTATTTTTAAAGAAAAAAAAAAATTACAAAAAGGATTTTATTTTTCGTAAGGTTTTGTGTGAGAAATGTCTCTTTTTAAGCTCTTATTGAGGATGTTTAACCTTCTCAGAAAGTCCAAACACAGCTCTTGCTACCACAGCTGTAGGGCCTGAGGTGTTCACTTTATATTATTTATTAGGCTGGATAATGTTCAGTGATTTTCTCTTGGGAAGTCAGAGCATTCTGATATTGCAGATATCAGCTGATATATTTTATATATATCAGATATGTTGCTGATATCGTGCTGCTGTGTGAGTGCACCGACCTGCTCCATTCATTCCGTGTCCGTGGTGACCTGCTGGGCAGTGGGACGTGGTGTGGCAGCACCAGGACACCTTGGGGGCATCGGACAGGAGCCACAGACTGTGGGTGGCCACCTGGGCCGTGCCACAGTGCTGTGCCAGGGCACAGGGAGGGCACAGAAGGCTTTAAACTTCTCAGATGCTGTGATGGAGGCTGCTGCTCCTCCTGTGCCGCTCGATGTCTTGGTTCACTTTGTGTTCAAACTTCTTAGAGATGCTGTTTTTCCACCAAAAAATGATTCACAGCAGCCAACAGCTGGGCTTGGACTCAGAAGGGAAAACAGGAGGTGGTTTGTGAGGTTGTTCAGTTTGTGAACAAAACTCTGAACTGAAGAGAAGGTGAATCTTTCAAAAAGCTTTAACATTGTTAGATGAGAAAAGGCCAGTTCAAAGGGTCTTGGTGGCTGGAGGGGCTGCTCTGGGTGCCAGACTCAGATGTTAAAATGCACATTTTAATCATGTCTTTGTAAAGTGAGTAACCAGAATGTAGTTCTTTAGTGCAGTTCCTTTTGTAAGGAAAAGATTCCACAGCTGTTCTGATGGATTGGCTTCAGCAGAGCGGGAGGCAGCTGCTGAACTGATTTGTGTGGGCTCCAAAACAAGGAATCTTGGATAGTTTGGTCATTTCAGCTGAGACCTAGAGGAAATCCACAGAACTGGTGATTTTGGCGGAGAACTGCAGTGTGCTGTCCCAGCACATTGTTGTTCCTTCGTGGGAACACACCAGCACATTTTTCCCTTACTTTTGTGTTAAATTTTTGGGGTGGCCCCACACTTCTGGTGACCTCCTGCCTCCAGCTCTGGCACCTGGGCAGTGCCTGAGCTGCCCTGCCCAGGGCAGGGTCTGTGATTTACTGGAGCTTTTCCTCTGCAGCTGCACCCGAGCACAGTGCAGGCATCCTGCAGCCTGTGGCCAGATGAGTCTAGAAGCAAGAATTCCATGATTCTGTGATTCCAGTGGTGCAGAGGCTGGTTCCACCATTCCTGAACACATGGTGCAAGCATTAGCTGCTGTAGCTGTCAGATTATTGTAGAGACTTGTCCTGTCCATAGACTGTTGAAGGCATTTGCAGCTCAGGAAGGAAATTTTGTGGGCAAATCACCTTCTCTGGTCACCACGTGGTCTTGGAGAATCAGTTCAAATGGAGTATATAGGGCTGGAATGTGGATTTTTGGCCTTTCTTCTAAAAAAAACCCTTCTTTTATCTTAATTTCAGGATAGAAAATGGGAAAGACACAATTACTAGACATAATTATCAATGAGCATAAAATCTGTATATATTGAAACTTTACAGAATTATGTGGGCGGG